>PVKS010012014.1:0-54973 GCA_004027875.1 Aplodontia rufa | reverse complement strand
GTCACTGTATTTGGGTTTTTTAGGAACAATATAGGACCCAGAAGAAAGGCAAGGGATCAGGGCACGGGAGGAGGGAAGGAGAGGGTTGTAGGGGGGGATATTGAACAAATTGTATTGCTGAATTGTATGCATCTAGGAGTATGTGACAAGTAATCCCAACATTATGTAAATCCATAATACACTAATAGAAATAAAGTAAAAAAAGGATGCATATAACATGAAGATGAGGTGATGGAGAAGTGAATGACATACAAAAATAGGAGTAGACATACTGAGCTTATACAAAATAGGAAAAAACATATGATCTTTCTATATCCATAATGGGGTCGATTCATGAAGAAGATATAACAGCTGTAAATATTTATCTTCCCATATCAGAGCACCTAAATGTATAGAGCAATAGAACTGAAAAGAGAAATAAGCAGTAATAAAATAATACCAGGAGGTTTTTGTACACCACTTTCAGTAATGAATGAATATTCTGATAGAAAACCATCAAGCAGTGGAGTGAATAACATCATACACAAAATGAACCTACTAGATAAACGTAGAACATTCTATTAAACAGGAGCATCAGGAACATTATCCAGAGAGACCGTAGTTAGGCCTCAAAACAAGCCTTAATACATTCAGTAAGATTTAAATTACATCAAGTATATTTTCTGACTATCATGCTATCAAACTGGAAATCAATGACAGGAGGACAATTAGAAAATTCACAAGGGTGTGGAAATTAAATGTATTCCTGAATGACTAGTGAGTCAAAGAAGAAATCAAAGAGGAAATTAAAAATAACTTGATAGAAATAACATACCAAAATTCATGGTGTAGCAAAGGGAGTTCTAAGAGGAAAGCTCATAACTGAAAGGCTTTCATTGAGAAAAAGCAAGATACACAAACAACCCAACTTTGCACCTCAAGGACCTTGATAACATCAAGCCCAAAGTTAGCAAAAGAAAGGAAAGCAATAATTACAATAAAAAATGAAGTAAAGAATAGAAAAGTTGTAAATATACATTTATTCTTGATTGATCATGATTCCCCCTCAACTGTAAGTCCATATTCAACTGATTAAAAAAAAGAGAGAAAAAAAGAAAAAGAAAAAATGTGATGGATGCTATAACAAAGAAATGCTATGTGAGGAAACAACTAGAAAGCCTGCTTCAAGCCAAGGAGACCCTCAGGAGAAACCAATCTGTGCACCCTCGACCTGGGCCTCTCAGCTTCCAGAACTGTGAGAAATAAATGTCTATCTACTGTTTCAGCCACCCAGTCTATGGTAGCAGACTAATACTGAAACCAAAAGAACAGAGTTTCAAAAAGCAGAAAATGATCGATTGTGAAAAGCTCTCCAAAGAGGGAAAGTACGCTGAGAAAGTGTCTATTGCATGAGAATCAGAAATTATTGTTAGCTTTGTCTATTTTAATGGAATGATGCAGGCAGAGTACAGTGAAATGAAGGTGAAAGAGTAGGATTCTTATGGAAAATATGATATTCATTAATAAAAGATGGTAATGTGACAAAAAAGAATAGAAAAATAAGAAAAAATCAATGAAATTGAGTTGTTTTTAAAAAGAACAACAGAATTGATAACCAAGGGAAAAAAATGAGGAGACTCAAATAAATAAAACTAAGTGAAAGAGGAAACATTACAACTAATGTCGGAGAAATACAAAATACTGTTATGAACAATTATGCACAAACAAATTGAATAACCTGGAGGACTTGGATAAATTCCTGGTATGTACAGCCTACCAGAACTGAATCAGGAAGACATAGAAGATGTGAGCAGACCAATAATGCGAAAGAAGATTGAAATGGTAATCAAAACCCTCCCAACAAAGCAAAGTCCAGGACTTTACTGCCTCCATTGCTGAGTTATATCAAACACTTAAAGAAGAATCAATCCCAATCCTTCTCAAACTCTTCCAAAAAAGTTGAATGGAGAAAATCGAAGTGGAGGGAACAACTCTGAATTCAGTCATTACCTTAATACCAGTCAGAGAAGGACTCTATAAGGAAAGGAAGTTACAGGCCATTGTTCTTGATGAACATACATGCCGAAAGTCTCCACCAAATTCTAGAAGCCAAATTCAAGCATATATTAACAGGATCATACTCATGAATAAGTAGAACTTATTCCTAGGATGCCAGGATGGTTTAATATGTACACGTTAGTAAATGTGATATGTGCCATTAACCGAATGAAGGATAAAAATCACATTACCTTTTCAATAGATGCAGATTTTTTTTAAAACTAATTCAACATTTTTAAAAAAATTTTTTTTAAAGAGAGAGGGATAGTGAGAGAGAGAAAGAGAGAGTCAATTTTATTCAGTTTTTCATGTGGCCTTTGTTGCTCCAGCACTTTATTGCATATGTGGTGCTGGGGTTTGAACTCGTGTCCGTGCACATGCAAGCACTGTAACTGCTGAGCCACTGCTCCAGCCCCTAAATTCAACATCTTTTAATAAAAAAAACTCCATACACATTGCATATTAAACAAATGTATCTCAGTCTAGTAAATGATACATGACAAGCCCGTAACTGACATCATTCTCAATGGTAGTTAGCTGAAAACATTTCCTCTAAGATCAGGAACTTGCCATTTCTATTCAACACAGAGCTGGAAGTCCTTCTCAGAGCAATTAGACAAGAAAAATAAATAAACAGAAGCGTCCAAATCACAAAGGAAGAAATTGAGTTGACTTTTCCGATGACATGATCTTCTATATATAAAATCCTACTGATGCTACCAAAAAACTTCTACAATTAATAATAGAGCACAATTAATTTGCAGGAAGCAAAATTAATTTAAAAATCAATAGTTGCATTTCTATATGCTGAAAATGAGCTGCCTGAAAAGAAAATTTTAAATTCCCATTTATAATAGAATCAAACCACCTCACATCTATTAGGAAAGATATTATTAAAAAGACAAGAGAAAACACCTGTTGGTGAGGATGTGGAGAAGAGGGAAACTTTGTAGACTTTTGGCAGGGAGGTAATTTGGTGCCATTACTACGGGAAACAGCATGGAGGCCTTAAGAAAGTTCAAAATAGGACTACCATATAATCCAGCAATCCCACTATAAGCTATATATCGAAAGAAATGAAATCAATATCTTAAAGAGTATCTGAACTCCCATGTTCATTGCAGTATTGTTCCCAATACTAAAGACATGGAAACAGTCTAAGTGTCCATCAATAGATGAACGGATGAACGAAATGCATACGTAGTCACCATGGAATATTATTCAGCCATAAAAGAAGGAAATATTGCTATTTGAGACAACATTGATGTAACTTGAGGGCATTATGCTTACCTAGTTTCATAGGTCAAACAGAGATAGACAGTTGTGTATGATCTGACCTGAACGAAGAATATAAAAGTTGGATGCAAAGAAACAGAGAACACAATAGTTACTTGTTGCCAATGGGAGTGGAGAACAAACTGGGAGATACCAGTCAAAGGGCATACATTTTTAGTTATAACATGCGTAAGTTTTGAAATCTAATATATACCATGAGGACTATAGTTAATGATACATATTATAAATTCAAAATTTGCTTGACCCTGGCCATTGAGAAAGGAGTTCTATTATCATGTTTTAAATCCGGATAAGGTGTAATGTCATACAACCTAAGGCATTTGTAGAGATGTACTGGGAAGGAGGTGGTGGGGGAGGGATAAGGGTGGGTAATTGGGGGGGCTTTTGGGGGTAAATCTAATTTTCAGAATTTATATATATTATTTCGTTAGAAGCTTGTTTGATTGTTCAACAAATACATTTCTGAATAAAAAAATTTGGTAATGTGGTAGATTTTTGTATCAAACTATCATGTTGCACACCTTAAATATAGGTACAGTTTGTTAAGTATATCTCAGTAAAGCTGAAAAATAATTAAAAGCCATTTAAAAATGCAATTACTAGATTAAACAAAATACCCTAAAAAGCTGTATACAGAGTATACTATGGAAAATAGATAGTTGCTTTCAAAAGGGTTGTCTTTTCTCAGAAGGGCTAATCATTTAAATAAAAGTTAAATATTACTTGCCTAATATATCAGCCATTCTTTAGTTACTGGAGTAGCCCTGAAATAGTATGGCACTGTCTGCTCCTTAAGCAGCCAACACTCTTGCATGGAGAAAAGAGCGAGGGTGTAATATATACCCTGCACTAGGTGTTTGACATTTGCTAGAGCTGAAATATGAGAAAATAACACCCTTGTCTAATTCCCCTCTCCTGACCTCCTCTTGCCAATGACCACCACCTATATTTGTGAACTTAATCACTTTCTGTTCTGTCTTTCACGATTGTGTTTCATTGGTTTTCTTTATTCCTTCTTACATCTTTAGGATTATTCTACTCATCCTTTGCCTTTGCCTTCAGACTACCAGTCTTTTTTATTTATTTTTTTATTAAGAAATTGAGTTTTGTACAATCATAAATGCATATAAAATAACAATATGACATGCATATATTCTTTTTTAAATGAAAAATATAATATATATATATGTATATTCTGAAAATTAGATTTACCCCAAAGAGCCCCACCCAATTACCCATCCTTATCCCTCCTCTCCCCTTCCCAAAACATCTCTAAAAATGTATTAGGCTGTACAACATTACACCTTATCTGGATTTAACACATGGTGATAGAACACCTTTCTCCATGGCCAGGGTCTAGCTCCAGCCTCCACAGATGAGTGAAGACATTCGACCCTTGGTTCTCTGGGTTATGCTGATTTTACTCAGCATAATTTCTTCCATAGTCATCCATTTACCTTCAAAGGCTGCAATATCATTGTTTCTAATTGCTGAGTAGAACTCCATGGTATATATGTAGCACGGTTTTTGGATCCATTCATCCACTGAGGGACATTAAATATATTTAAGCTTCGCTGTTCTAAAAATGACCCTTCCTCTATTCTTGAAGAGCTGATCTTCCTCCCTCCCTTCTTTGCAAATCTTCAAAATATCCACAGATGCTAATTGCTTCACCTCTTTCTCTTTCCATTTTCTTCTAAATCTCTCATAATTTGGGATATTTTTTTCTATTGCTTTATTTAAACCATATTTTCAAAGATCAGCAGTGAAGTCCTGATTTTTCCAACAGCTACTATGCAGGTTTGGTAGCCAAAGATGATTAAAAATGACTAGTACAGTGATACGTGTGAGTACCGGGTTCAGATAGCCTGGGTTCAGATTTTATCATGCGGACTGCTAGAGTGTTTGTGGACAGCTCTTTATCATTTGATGCTCTATGATCATTATAACCTAGCTAATAATTGTAATAGAGCTGTGGATGTAATATAGACTAAGGTAAAACTGTTAAGGAACAATCAGTTTGGCTATATTATTTGGTTAAAAATGTGAGTTTGTTTCAACATGATCATTAGATTAAAGTACGATATGAGCATGGGTACATTTTGTCCATGAGAATCACAAAGTGAGCACCCAGAGGAAGAGGGTCATATAGGGGTAGAGAAACCACATGCACTCACGCACAAAGCCTGCTAGCTATGTGAGTTCCTTGCATGTGCTATGAACTACACCTGTCCACACCCAGTGGGTAGCCCTCCTTCTACCACTGGCCAGTAACTCACAAGCTACCATTCTTTCCACAAGCAAATGGCACATTTATGTAGCATTTGTTTGTTTATTAGTTAATCTGTAAAACTGTCCTGCCATTTTTATGAGGTTCTTGTCTTTTGTATTACGTCACTGATGTTGGTGTTGTGGTAACCTTAGTGTCTAAACTTTGCTTTAGCCACACCTCTGCTTAGGGTGTAGTCTAGTTTGCCAGAGTGTTTTTCTCAGTATTTGTTTCCCATTTGGCTTGGGGCTCTCTACCCGGCTTTGACCTTTCTGATCTGTCTCTTGCAATCCTCCCAGCCCAATCGTGCTGTTCATTTTACCCAACATGTTTTAGCGTGGTGGCAAGAGGCTGTGCGTGCGTGTGAGGTATGTTCACTGATGTTCTGATTAAGTCTCAGTCTTGGCCAGGCTCTGTGAACCTGGGTCCGGAGGATATGGGGACTTCTCACGTGTTACCACCTGTCTTGGAGATGTGGTGGACCCAGCACGAAATCCTGATGCTCCCTGAAGGATGAGAGACTTTTCATTTTTTTGTTTTCATTCTTCCCTGCCCCAGTTTCAGTGGCTTTCCACTAGTCCCTCAGGTGACTATTTTTGGTGCTCCTCCCTCTAGAGATCAAATCTTTTGTTCCATAGGGGAGAAAGAGGAGAAAAGTTTCATGGTTTCAGCAGGGACTACTGATCCTCTTCTCAGCCAACATCATGAAAAAGTCTTTCTCAATATTTACCCCATCCTTCCCTGCAGGTGACTGATGGAGTTCCTGGAGGAAATGTCTGCAGGAGGGTGTGCATCCTGAGGCTGGTCCCCTCCCAGCCTTTAGCACTTGGTTGAAATTTTCTAGGTGAATTCTTGTATTGGCTTACATGACATCTGTTGGCATCTGTCCTCCAAGAACAAACACTCGGATCTGGTTTATCCCTGCAAACACCATTTCAGGAGTTTGGATTAGTTTTCTGCACCCTCCCTTGCCCCGACGAAACCTTGTTCTGCAGGAAAGTCGGGAATTTGCAGCATGTCCAAGTTTTTCTTCCTTGTAACGGTGACAGTGACATTCCTTCCAACTCTGTGTCTCTGAGCTCAAACTAAGAATATTTTGATGTGCAAGTAGATTAATTTCACTTTTATTGACTTTTATAGAATGGTGGCCATCAAAGAGCTGTAGATAATACATAATATTAAAAAATGTATACAAGCTCACTAACTAGTTGGGCAAATGGTATAATATTGAGAAAATGTAAGTTCACTGTTTCCCATTTTCTCTGAGCAGAGGATAAATGGCATAGACTAACAAGAGGAACTAAAGCTATTTTCGAGAAAAATCTTCTAAATGATAAAGGCAAAATAGCCTTGGAATAATATTTATTGTAGTTTTCTTTCCTCTGACAATTTAACAATAATTGAAGCATTTTAAGTATGTCCTGATTCACATGAAACCAAACTGTAAGTAAGAGAACGGATCTATAAAAAACTATGTAACCATGGTGTTGAATAGAAAGTATTAAACATAGAGAATCCAGGCTTTTTTTTTTTAATAGAAGAAGAGACAAAACAAAAGGAGAAATATGTTCAAATGTTTATTTGTAGTAGGTAGACCAGAAAAGCCTCTATCAAAGTACTCAGGAGAAAAAAGATATATTCCAAACTATTTCATCCAGCTTCTCCAAAAGCATTTTTTTCTTTTTCTTCCTTTCTTCTTAACTATTTTATTTTAGTTTTTGTTGCAGGGGATTGAACTAAGGGATGTCTGCCTGCAAAGTACATGGTTTCCCACTGAACTACATCCCGGGCACCGTGTTACTCTTTTCTAGTAGCAGGGTGTTCAAAGGGTGTTAGTCATTGTATTATAGTTCAGCAGATGCTTTTAGAGTACACACAGTAAGCACCACATATTCAACACTGCTCAGAAAAGTATGGAAGCGTAAATAAGAAACAATTGCATCGGAGGGAAAGGACATTTACAAAAACAGGCAAGAGTCCAGAGAAGTTATGAGCTAATGCCCCATTAAGCAGTGCAGCTACAAAATTCTTTAGGGGCTCCCAGAAAGGATTTCAGTTCTCTCTTGGGGTTGGTCAAAGTGAAATATTCACTTAGTAGTCTACTAGTGGACTTTTCATCTGGGGTCAGGGTGTGCTGAAGGTGTGTCCCCTTGAAACAAGGTGGCTAACTAAGTTCAAGAAAGAAAAGAACTTTGGCTTTCATTGTATTATAGCTCACTTTTTCTCTGTGCTTCCTGCATAAAATTCTCAACTCCAAATGAAGCAATAATTATCCTTTTGCTATTTCCCACCTCCTCTTAAACTGGTCAGATAACCAAGATTGCAGTCTATTACTGAAAAAGCACATTGTATGTTATTTTTTCTTCTAATTAGAGTTTATTTTTCAAATTAGCTTTTGTAGCTATTTGGGAGTCTGTGTGACACCCAGACTTAAACTATGTAAGAATATGCCCCTCATTATCTTATGGACAGGATTAGAAAAAGACACATAGAATTTTGGAGCTGTTGATAACGCAATTAGATATCATAGATGAATACAGGAAAAAAAAAGACAAGTCTCACCATGTCATCCCAAGGGTTATTAGGGTCTCCTATGAACTATTAAAACTCTTTTGACTCTTAAAATAGTCACATGAATTGAGGGTCTAGATAAGTGTGTGACTATAATGGCATTATACAGTATTGTCCTCCAAATGTTATTCTGAAGAACATTGTTGAATAATTTCCTTAAATGAATTGTTTATCGTATAAGCAAGTAAGGCTAAAAATGATATACAGGATATATTATTTAGTGAAAAAAAGTGGGGAAAAGCATATATTGTACTTTTTATTTAAGAAAAGGATTGCTGTACAAATATACAAAAGCACATGCATACATATGCATTTGTACATGTTTTAGTTAAAAACACATTGGAAAAATAAACCATATGATAATCATATGTGAAGGGTCAGGCTAGATTAGAGGAGTCATGAACAGAAAACTAGACTTTTTGGAATAAATTTTGTTTTGCAGCTTTGATTTGGAAACATAAATGTTCCATACAATTTAAAAATTAATTAATAAAAGAAATCCTTAGAAGTGAAAGGAAAGTAGCTGGGTGCGGTGGCATACCCCTCTAATCCCAGTGCTTTAGGAGGCTGAAGCACGAGGATTTCAAGTTCAAAGCCAGCCTCAGCAACTTAGGCCCTAAACAACTTAGTGAGACCCTGTCTCAAAATAAAGAAAAAAAAATAATATTAAAAAGGACTTTGTATGTGGCTCAGTGGTTAAGCACCCCTGGGTTCAATTCCTGGTACCAAGGTACAAATAGAAAAAGTGAAATGAAAATGAAACAAATGAATGTAGGTATGCAGGTGATAAAACCACACAGCCGGAAGTGTTCCAAGTCACTTTCAGCCCTAGCGATTTGACTGTATAACCCTATTAGAATAGCTAACATTCATCTGGTTGTTGGTGGTTTTGATATGGATAATCTGAGTTTGTTTTACGTGTAACATGGGGTAAAGTGTGTGAATAATTATGTCAGTGCCATTGAGAACCACTTAAAAATTTTCAGTGGTTTCAAAACCTTTAGCAATGAAAGGGTACAGACAAAATTCAACTAAGCTTAAAGAAAAAAAAGAAAAAGAAAAAAAGGAAAAGTAAGCATTACAGTTTTGACAACAACAACTAAAAAACACATTAAAGCCAAAAAGCATTAAGTGAGATAAAGGACACTTTGTAATGTCAAAAGCTACATTTGATGCAATACTGATGTATCAAGTCACACAACCATTGCTCCTAGAAAGCAAAAATGAGAAGAATGTGGATAGAAACCCAAGTTTTGAAATGCTAACTCATTTCAAGACAGGTCAAGTAGCACAAAAACAAGCAAATATATTTCAAAACTCTAACAATGCAATAGGTAAGGCAGATCTTTGGCTTGTATAGGAAACATTACATTTGGATAATAGAGAACCTTCTCTTTTCAAATCCACCAGGAATTGTTAAAATGGTGGGTTCCAGTGGAAATATTTGTAGACCTTTCAAGTTCAGGCGCTAAGGCTTCCCTTTGGAGCTTATGATCCCAATGTCTGAAAAGCTGACCTTCATTAGCATTTGAAGTTCACTGACAAAAGAGACAGAATCAACAAAGCACATTGGTGGAGTCTGAGTTTTGAGAAAAAATTAAACAGGTTTGGTATTGAGATTGTCTTAGATCATCCCAGACAGAGAATGCTCATAAGCTTCCCTGGATTTTCTCTGCCGAGATCATTTAACCATCTTCAGGATACTGTTTCAATATGTGTGTGTATATTAGTATTATATTACGTATCAGTTATGCTTGGCCATATATTGACTTCCAACGCAAAGGACCTTTCCAATGGCATATGTATGTCATGGCAGAATTATTGACATTCTCAACTAACCTTGCATATCGGGATCCAGCATCACAGTCATAAAAATCTGTGTTCTCAACTTTTCCACAATAGTAGCAGTACAAATATTAAAGAAAATAATGCATTTTTTATTGGAAGTACATAGAGATACAGTTGAGGGGGAAACATTATCAAAACATTAGCAATCAATGGATATAAACTTTGTTATCCAGGGGAAATGCCTATACATGGATAACCACCTTGGGCTTTACCTGTTGCAGTTTCCCCCAGAACTCATGGCTTAAATGGGTAGCTCGTGGAGGAATGACATCGGCTTCTGGGATGGTTTCCTCATCTTCCCAATCTCCAGACTCCTATGAGTTCTTCATATACTCTCCTCCCTCCCCATCCCCCTCTCTGCACCTCCAAGTATCCTAGAGAGCCATCCCCCTATTACTCTGAGAGTCATTCAATTTGCAGTTTTGTTAGGTTAGCCGTCTGCCCTACTGCTTCCCCATATAAGGTGGTTCCATCCTTAATTTTTTGAGGATTCTCCATACAGCTTTCCATAGTTGCTGAACCAGTTTGCAGTCCCACCAGCAGTGTCACAGTGTTCCTCTTTTCCCACAGCCCCTCCAGCATTTGTCGTTGTTTGTATTCTTCGTTTTTGCCACTCTAACAGGAGTGAGGTGGTATCTCATAGAAGTTTTGATTTGCATTTCCCTTATAACTAATGATGTAGAGCAGAAAATAATACATTTTTAAAAAGAGCTCCATGATTTGAATCCTATTCTTTTAAACATCTTTAAGTATTGCATATTAGGCCCTGTGAAACTGGGCCAAGTTAATTGGATTTTGTTCAAAAAGTGACTGAGTTTATAGAACTGGAAACGCAAGCAGCCTGGGTGAACCCTGGGTGTTCTGTCGGTACATTAGTCCTAACATCCTGGCAGTGATACCAGCCACATGCTCACAGAGTGGAAATGTTTTTCATTTCTCTCGACTTTTTGCATTGTCTGCAGGTGCCACAGAAGGGAAATGAATGGTGTCGATGATTTCCAGTCTGTTAGACAACCCAGCCATTGCAAAAGGCATCTGAAACTTTGTGACTGATGGCTGCTCATGGGCAGCTCAAGTGGGTGCTTCCCAGCCGCATCCAGCATACATCTTAGGTGCGGATAGACAAACACCAGTTCCCTGAATGCAGCCCGTCTTCCTCTTTCACAGAATGTTTATGTCACAAAAAGTGAAGAAGATAATAAATGTCCTGTCTACTTCTCTTTTTTTAACCTCAATATAGAAACAATTTAAGAGCTTAAAGACAGACATCCTTTCAATGTGAAATTGTGAGCATTTATCTTAGGTGCAGTTGATTAAAAACTAATCCAAAGCCATCTCTCTCTCTCTTTATAAGGTTCCCCTGGCTGCATCTTAGCAAAGAAGTACAGCTGCTTTCTGGTAAGCAGTAGGGCACTGCTTTTGGTTTGGAATTTCACAGAGTTGTTATTTTCTTTCTTTTTAAACTCCTACATTTGTTTCATGAACATGGATCCTAAAGTTATATACCTTGCTTTATGTGAACATATGTTAAAACATATGTCTTAAGAGCTTTCAGTTGCTATAACAAAATACCTGAGATATAAACTTCTAAAAAGAAAAGGTTATTTTGGATCACAGTTTTGGAGGTTCTAATTGATGACAGGTTGCCTCTGTTCCTTTTGGGACTGGGGTGGGACAGGAGCACAGGGTGGAAGAGAATTACTCAATTCTTGGTCAAGAAGCAAAGAGACAGAGGAAGGGACTGCAGTCCCACGGATCCCCTTCAAAGGCATTCTCCTAATGAACTAAGCACCTTCCACTTCTCAAAGATCTGTGACCTCTTTATACCGCTACCCTCTACACATGGTCCTTTGGGGAATATTTATGATCCAAACATAATTAGGAGAATTCATATTTAGGCTTATAATTCATTTGGTAATAGCTTCAAAGACAGAATTTTGGCCACCATAAAAACATATATTTCCCTCCATTTCCTATCCTATATTTTTATGAAAAATACTCTTTGTTTTTAACAAATTGTTGCCAGTAATGGATGAGAAGGAACATTTAGTACCTCAAGAGGAGATGGAAAATTCTCTTCACTCCGAGACAATACCGTTGTTAAGGTTACCAAATGCTGACCACGTGACGCCCCAAGTAAGCTGGGAGTGCACCAGTGTAAATTGCATTTGTCTTTGAAGTTTGATTTGTCACAAAATTAGGTTTTCAAGAGAAAATGAAATAAAGCAGGCAGGTTCTTAGTGGCAGCGATATCTCATTCTTGTTTGCATGGTACAGTGTGAATGATAATGTTTGCTGATCACTTGCAAAGGACCAGCTTTGTTTGAGGTATTCTACGTGTGTCATCTATTTCTATTCTCTCTGTGGGACGCAAAGGGACAGGTAACTTGTAAAGAGCAATGCTCACACACTTTTGTGTTCTAGGTCTGCCAAACTTCATCAGTCTTTACGTCACAGTGCTCATTGGGGTAAGGGACTGCAGTAGGAAATTACCCTTGTCCTTCAAAGAGCAAACTTCTGAGCAGGGAATGTATTCCTTCTTTGAGGCAGAAGAAATCATGGCAGCTGTATTATTAGTCTTACTTTGCTAAAATATACCATCACGTAGATTGATATCTCACTACGCTCTTTCACTCCTTCAACCACATGTGTGTAAATGTATTAAATATGCATATCCAATTCTTTTATCCCTTAATTTAGATACCTGAAAGTACGGCCCCATATTAGTCATGGTGTACCAGGAGAGAGAGAGAGAAAGATTTATTTATTTTAAAGAGTTGGATTTGCACCTCTACAAACTTGCCATTGGGAAGGTGCAAGTCCAAAGTCCAGAATCTGTAGGTTTGGTCAGCAGACTTGAGATCCAGGGAAGAGCTGCATTCTGAGACAAAGGCTGTCCCCTGGCAAGGTTGCGTCTTGCTTGGAGGTCAGTCTTTGTTCTGTGAAAGCCTTCATCTGATTGAACGAGGCCCACCCTCATTATGGAAGGTAATATGCTTTATTCAAAATCCACAGATTTAAATCTAATCCTAGACAAAAAAAAATCTTCTTAGAAACATCCAGAATGTGTTTGACCAAATATTTGAGTCCCATGATCCAGCCAAATCGACATAAAATTAACGGTCACAATCCTGAAATTTATTTTTCATTAACTGAATAAAGAGGGGGTTTATAGAATGTGGAGTTCATTAAGGGTCCAGAAAGTCTCTCTCTTCCTAAAATTAGGATGAGGGAGATGGTGGCCACACTTTGATTTTTCAAGAGGTTCTTTGTCCCCAGTAAACTGGGATCTACTGCATGGAGGTTTGACCCTACCCCCATACCAACTAGCCTGACTTCTCCACAGCTCTCCACATGGCTCTTTGGGATGTCTGGTGAATGGAAGGAGGTGGTGTTCCTTTAGCTCATTGTCCACCATCATTCAGCTGAGGGCATGAGTGTGACCATCTTTGCATCCTCTCCCATTCTCCACGGATTCACTATTAGCTGAGCTTTGAATGATTGTGATTTAATACTGAGGCTACTTACGTGTAGGGGTTGTGGGTAATCCTGACCTTCTAAGAACACTGCCCTATGGAGTGGGATGCTTACCTTGCTCTTGAAGACCATGACTTTACCATTAGAATTCCTAGGGAATCAAAAATACGTGAGCATAGCTCCCCTCCCTAGCATGTGTTTTCATTCAGCCATTCTTTTACCATTTCATTCTTTAAAATGTTACATCTGCACAGAATTTGGGTCTGATGAACTGGCATATGGTGGTGTACAGAGAACGTCTCTGTTCTTTTTTTTTCTGCTTGGAAACTCAGCCCTTCGTGTTCCTAGAGCAGCCGCTGATGGCCATATCCCACTCTACCCAGATGACCTTCTCCCCACTAAAGTTTGGAAGTTCTTTATTTCTGGCAGTTTTATCTGCCCTATAGCAAAAGCAATTAATAATATAATTTTATAGTGCTACTGAAGAATAATGCGCTACCCATGAAATGTAAAACTCTACTTCTGGTAAATTTGTGAATAGCATCAGTACAATGCAAATGATTTCACTTGGTACTTCAACCTTCGTTACTGCAGAGTTCACCTGTGTTTTCCAGTCTTCATTTCTAAACTCTGGGCAAAAAAACATTTGCTTCCTTCCCTGCCTTTGGCAAGAAAGGTATGTGGGTCTGTATAAGATTGGATTTGCTTTTATGAACTCACAGATCTCTTTAAAGTTCAGGTGTACATATGGCTTGCTAACACCATATACTGTCATAAACAAACAAGATGAAGTTTTTTTTTAAGAGAGAAGGAGAGAGAGAGACAGAGAGAATCAATTTTTATTGAGTTTTTCACATGCCTTTCGTTGCTCTGAGACTTAGTTGTGTACGTGGTGCTGGGGTTTGAACCTGTGTACTCGTGCATGCCAGGCAAGCACCATAACCACCGAGCCACCTCTCCAGCCCATGAATTCTTGCTGATGCATTGTCTTTCTTCATTCTGTAATGCACAGTTCGGATCAGTATCAGTGGGATTTATGTATATGCTTCCAAAAGAGGACTAATTCTCCTAGGATATCAAATTAGCCTGGTAGATAGTAGCAGCAATAGGGCTCCATGGGAGAGATGGAGTCTGCTGCTGGCATCTGAATATGGAAAGTCCGATTCACGCAGTAGGTAAGTAGCAGGGGACTGTGTTGTTCATAAGAGCCTTAAATTCAAACACATTCTCTGTATTTTTTTCAGTCTTATGCCAGAAAGACATGCTGTACATAAAGACGACTGTTTCTTTCACAGCCATTGTATGATAAAAGAAATAAAAATCTGGTTCATTGGGTGGCTTTGCTAGGGAACAGCAGCACCGTCTCCTGGAGCAAGATGTGCAGCATATCTTGACACAGAGGACGGCACGGGTGCTGTTTGCAATGGTTAGGTTGCTGCTGAAATTAAGTGGCAGCTTCAGCTCTATTGCTTAAGGTGGGAATAAGACAGTCATTTGTGATGCAGTGTGAGAGTGAGAGCACTTTCTTTTGAATTGCAGTGTAAAAGGGAAAGCTGAAAGAAACACTTGACGGTATTACAGTTGGCAAGCAGTGGCATTTTAATTAGTCAATACTGCTGAGAGTTCACTGTAGAGAAAGCATATTTGAAAGGGCAATACATGGCCGAAAGCGCAGACCGATGGACACTCTTGCTGCTTGGAACAGTGAGTGTACATGTGTGTGGAAAACACGCATGTGCAACCTTTCAGGATAAAGTACACACCTGACTGTATGTTCCAGTGCTTGTCATTAAAATCCCTGCCACGGTTTTCAGAAAGAAATAAACATGATTTACATTTGGCACCAGCATGAACTTGTAATTATTTTGGAATGAAAAAGATACTAAGGAATATTTTTAAATGAATTGTATGCTGGAAAAGCAGTTGAAGACAAAAAGTGGAAATTCAGGTGACTGTATTGAGTCCAGTGTAAGGATTTGAAAAGGATTCTTTCTGAACATTTGCATTATTATTATTATTATTATTATTATTATTATTATTGTCATCATTACTATTATTTATTATTTTTGGTACTAGAGATTGAACCCAGGCATGCTTAATCACTGAGCCACATCCCCAGCCCTTTTTATTTGTTTATTATTTTGAGACAGAGTCTCACTAAGTTGCTTAGGGCCTTGCTAAGTTGGTGAGGTTGGCTTTGAACTTGTGGTCCTCCTGACTCAGCCTCCCAAGCTGCTGGGATTACAGATGTGCACCACCATGCAGGCCTTACCATTTGTAATATTATCTTATTTTTTTGGCAATTGTTTCCTTACATAGGGTAGGTGATTGTTTTAGTCAGCTGTTTTGTTTCTGTGACTCTAAGATCTGAAAAGAACAGTTTTAGGAAGAAAAGTTTATTTGGCAGCTCATGGTTTCAGAGGTCTTAGTCCATGGAAGGCCAGCTCCATTCTTCGGGGCTCAGCATCATGGTAGAGGCTGAGCATCATGGAAGAGGATGTGGCTCCAGGCAGCAGAGAGAAACTCTACTAGCCAGATACAAAATCCATACCCCAAAGGCACGCCCCTGATGACCCACCTTCTCCAGCCACACCCTCTCAGCCTAGAGTTGCCACTTAATCCCTATTAGGGGCTTAACTCACTGATTGGGTTAAGAGTCTTATAACCCAATCATTTCACCTCAGCCTCACTGCATTGTCACATGTGAGACTTTGGGGTACCTCACATTCACACCATAACAGTGATCGGTTTTGTAATAGATTTCTAAAAGCTTACAATTCTGTCCTTTCCTTTCTGCCTTTATTATTATCAGTTATAGAATTTGACTATCAAATTGTCTCTAGGTACCATTCAGATCACCTCCTGAGGTATGAAACCTCTTCATCAAATTATCTTTTCCTTTTTATTGGGAAGTCAATAAATTGACTGCATCTATTGTTCCCAAGAGTTCCCACTGAGATCCAAGTGTGCCTTGTGATTCTTGCACTGCTACTGTGGAATCCCTGTTGAAGCTCTGTGTCCACTTATTATTGAGTGTTGCCCTGGAGAGGGAAGGAACTGTCCCTTATAACATAGAAGGCTCATGATTGTAGACCACCATGACTTGATCCCAGAAAAGGGTCTAAAATGTGGCATCCCCATCCCATCCCACTGGCATGAGGGAGAACCTGGGAGCAGGCCAGTGCCTCGATTGTTTCTACCACTCCAAATGTAAATGGTTCAAATCTAGGCAAATGCATGAAAAAGGGTAAAA
This sequence comes from Aplodontia rufa, assembly GCA_004027875.1. Lineage (NCBI taxonomy): Eukaryota > Metazoa > Chordata > Mammalia > Rodentia > Aplodontiidae > Aplodontia > Aplodontia rufa. Next base: position 38,222 of record PVKS010012014.1, on the reverse strand, counting down.
CAGACACAAAGAGACAAACTCAGGGTGGTTAATGTGTGATTGCTGTGAAATTTACTTTAACATAGAGTTGAAGATGGCAGAAGAAACCCTAACTGATCCGTGTCTAGGTCTCTGGCTACCCTGAGATATGCTCTTCTTTGCTTATTTAAAAATAAACAAAATAAATCCCAGCATACAGAAGGGAAATTACCCTGATCTTACCAAGCACAAAACATGAGGCTCGATCTGTTTTGCTGTGTTGTGATGTGCCGTGTAGCTTGAAGTTGTTTCCGCCACCAACTCAACCTAAGCTTTGACTTCCCAAGCAGCATCCTTATCATAGGACCCTCCAGCCAGGCTTTTCAAAATTATCCCCAAACCCCACCTTCACCATATTATTGTCAACACTAATTGTAATTTAATAATATAACGTAACATGCCCTGATACTATTTTTTTAATTCAGAAATTTATTTGTTGAACAATCAAACAAGCTTCTAATGAAATAATATAACATATATATATAAATTCTGAAAATTAGATTTACCCCCTGGAGCCCCCCCCAATTACCCATCCTTCTCCTTCCCCCCTTCTTCCCAATACATCTCTACAAATGTCTTAGGTTATCCTCAGCTATTTCAAGTCAACATTTTTCTGTATCTATGCAGCCACCGCTGCATTACTAGTCACATTAATAAACGTGTGTGCGCTCGTGAGCGTGTGTGTGCGCGTGCGTGCGTGCGTGCATGTGTGTGTGTGACTCACATACATTACTGCTTTTTCTGGTGCGTAACAGTGATAAATTTGAGAGTGATAGTGACTTCTAATTACATATTTCAAAGTTTAGATACCTCTAGGCATTTTTTTAATTGGTGGAATTTAGGCATTTGGAAGGCTGGGTTTGGGAAACATTCTCTAAAGTTTCCAGGTTTTAATAAATTCAAGTTTATAGCTTATTCTCGACGTTTTGATCATTTTTATGGAAGTCTGAGTTGCACAGATAAATTGAAATGGAAAGCTCACTTACAACTCAGTTCCTTCCTTCCAACTATTAAGCGAAGCTTACTTTCTGGTTCTCTCTCGACAAAGACCTGAGCAAGAGGTGGATGGAAGTAGCTATGTTATAATTAACCAAGAACATTCTGTAAATGGACAGTATTTCTGCATTTAGTGTCAAGAACAGTTTGTACCCTCTTCTCTAAAGCTAGTCAATACTGAGCAGGCACAATCATGCTATATCAACACTAGAAAAAACTTTAAAGATGTTATCAATACAGTGAGAAATAAGTGCCCTTCCCCGATTTTCATTTGCTTTTAAAATATGTATATTTTTCTGCTGTTTTGATTCTAATCATACGACAATATATAGATTCATATTAGGTCTTCTTAAAAAGTTCTAAAAGATTATTCAAGTATTCACTTGCAATTCTGCTTTCTTTTGCTTCGTAAGCACATGTTAATTTTACCTTTTTGAAATTCTTCTGTGTCTCCAGCGGAAGACTAATTTGTTTGAGTCTAGGTCTCTGCCTCTCTCCTGTCTGTCTATCATCTATCATCTTTTATATATTGGATTAGAAAGGAAAGGAAGTAACAAAGATACACCCAAGAATCCTCCACAGACTCAAGCCGCTCCCTGCTACAGTTATTTCAGTTTCTTCAACGCCTGTGGTAACTCATTCCCCCTAATCCTTCTGGGCACCAGATTTTATTGGTGTTAATTAACACTTCTGTGCCACAAGTCAAAATTTAGTTTTTGCTCTCATTTCCTGTGAGATACTTACAATGGGTAATGGTGAGGAGGTGTTCAGGGATACCTAGTCCAACTTCTGTGGCTTGCAGGCCAGGTAGATGAGTTACAGTTCATCATGGAAGCAAAGGGCTTAGGCACTGACCTGTAATTACACCAAAATTATCTTGAGCGGCTTCCTAAGTCTTGCAACAGTGGGCAATTAAGTCAATATCTACTTGGTTCCCATGGAACACTTTTGATTGATGTTGGCTGGAATGGGAGACCATGTTAGTCCGCAGCAACCAAGCATGCTAAGAAGCAAAGGCTGGCCTTTGGGTTTGTCACCCTGTCTTGTTCCATGAACTATCTGTCCAGATGCCTGGAGGGTCATCTACTCAGGCATCTCTGAGCCCTGCTCTGCAGACTTCTGCTGCCTTCAGCTCCTTGATTCTGGCTTAGAATGGTTTCTATCTCACTCATTTGTTTTAACTTTTGTTTCATTGTGACTGTGCTTTAAAACTTGCAGGAGTGTAGTGACAACAATTATAAAAATGGTTAACCCTTGCCCCTCATGCAACTAGAAATACAGGCAAAACCAGACCACTGCTGGAGAGGGGCATAGCTATTGACATTTTCAGTCTACTAAAACTCAGAGCAAATATGAAAACCTTTCTAGTCCTTGAGGAAAAAGAACATCAGTTTTAACATCACTCCGTCATTTGCTCTTGCAAATAAAATATGACCTAACTTCCTGGAAAACACTAGAATAATTGTAACCTGGCCCCCATAAGCATAGTTTGCACATGCTCTTGCACACGCATCCCCACGTGTTCGTGTGCTAACAGCAGGCTGTGGGTGCAAGGAGGGATTATGTGGAAGGGGCAGGGGCTGGAAGGGTAAGTTGAGAAATTATTTGATGTACACATGTGGCACAACAATGGAGTTTACTGTTTTTATTTGTTTTGTTTCCTGGTAGACCAGATTCAGGTCTTGGGATAGAATGAACCATTTTTTGTGTGCCACGGGGGTGGAAAGGGAGTACACTATGAAATCCATTTTCAAGTTAAAAATATTTGCTCTGAGACTTAAAGGATGAGGGACTCTGGACAAATTATATAACCTCTGAGAAGCCCACTTTCCTATTTTGTTCATGGGGAGAATTATGTGAATCTCATGGGGCTCCCATATGTAAAACAGCCCTGATGTTCTTGTCCTTGTTATTGGTATAGAGCAGATAAGCAGCTTGACTCAGCCCTGGACCCTAACCACTGCAGATCCCCAGGGAAATTTTGGGAGAAAACCACCAATCTTGATCTGGTTCAGATGTTAAGACACGGGTAATTTTAAGGGAAAAGTAAAAATTCATCAGGTACATATCTGTGGAATTTTTTTTTGATATAATTAAAAACAATTAATGGATCCAGGAAAGTGCCCCCAAAATTCACAAGCTAATAAGAATAAGCCTTACAGTAACACCAGTCAGGAATGAAAAAACACTCAAATAAATTAAAAATAAAATCAAACAAACAATAACTCGTAGTAATAGTACTGTCTCTTGGAAGAGTTTCAAACTACACTGCTGTTGTAGTTTGGATCTTAAATGTGTTGCAGGTTTGGGCCCCAGAGTGGCACTATTGGAAAGTGGTAGAACATTAAAGAGGCAGACCCGAGAAGGAGTTCTTGGGTCATTGGGATGTGCCTCACGCGGGATCCCGTGACCCCAGCCTCTTCTTCTTCTCCTTTCTGCTTTCTGGCCAAGAGGTGAAGCAGTTTTGCTCTGCCATGTGCTCTTGCCACCATGAGCTGTTTTGTCTCAGAACCAAAGGGATAGGTCCAACCATACAGGGAGGCAAACAAATCTTTCTCTTTATAAGTTGACTATCTCAAGTATTTTGTTGTAGTGCTAGAAAGCTAACACAAATACTATGTAGCATGAAGGGGAAGGTGTTCTCTGGTTCTGTAGAGAATGAAATGCCATGACACAAAATCACTAGAATATTTAAAGTCTGGTATACTTTCTTCGGGTACACCAAGAAAACCCTGTAGCACTTTGTCCTATAATGGAACTGTATGTTGATGGAGGCATTGGACAGGGAATGTAGTCTCCCAATTTGCCCACGAAGTAAGGGCCTTGGTTGTTAGCAAAACTCTCTCTCAGGTATGCTGGTTACTTCACACCCTCTTTCATTTGCTATCTTGTTAATTTTTTTTTTTAATAAAGAGAGGGAGAGACAGTGAGAGATAGAGAAAGAGATAATTAACTTTATTTATTTTTTATGTGGCTTTCATCATTCTGATATTTCATTACGTACGTGGTGCAGGGGTTCACACCTGCATCCTCATGCATGCCAGGCACGTACTGTGACTGCTGAGCCACTACTCCAGCCCTGTTCTTAATGTTGTTAAGCTCACATTTGATGCCACCCAAATTGCTTCAGTTATTTTATCCCTGTGTTTGGAGAGCTTTTCTGCTGATCCCAAAACAGCAGTGCCCATGGGTCCGTTGAAAAAAGTGGAAATTTTGCCTGAACAAAGAACCTCAGCATATGGTCTAGCATTTCTTTCTTAGTTTAGGTGAGTTCACATGCACACACTGAAACCCTTTGTTTCACCATGACCTTGGCCATTGGATTCTATCCTTCGTGACTGAGTTGTTCTTTTATAAATCAGGTAGTTTCCGGAAGAATTATTTTCAAATGACCTCTACAATATTCCTGTTGAATAACTCTTTGTCTTAGAAAAGCTAGATTTCAAGTTAAAATAAAGCCTTAAAAACTCTTCTTTTGGGTGTGTTGGAAATGTTTACTACTCTGATGTGGTGGCTTCACAAGTACACATGTATGCCTGAACTTATCAAATTGTACATGTTAAATACTTCAATAAAGCTGTTAAAAATGAATTCTCTCTTATACTTTATCAAGCAAAACATAAAAATAACCTATTAACTGCTATTTTGTATTTGCACAAACTCAAGGAAAGACTGTACTTTTCATAATCTAGGCCATAAATAAGGACAATATTGATTTATTATAATCCACATAATAATGTAGCTTGGTAACAATAGTCCTCCTAAGATGTTAATATTGAGATAGATTACAAAGGAAGTCTGGAATTTTCTTCAGGTCTGGATGGCCCAGATTTAGACCTCATAATGGCAGACAGATGGTTTGGATAGAATTACAAGCTCCTTTCCAGCCCTTTAATTGTTGGAGCATTTGTACACAAAGAAGAGTGTGTGTGTGTGTGTGTGTGTGTGTGTGTGTGTGTATAACAGAGAGTGAACAAGAAAGAGAACGAAGAATACCAGTCTAATGTTTTGGATTTTTAAAATAGATGTCTGCCTTGAAGTTGTATTTTCTAATGTTGATATTTTTCGGAAAGAGATCTCATATTTGGCTCAGCAATAGCTAATTGTTATAATGGGGATTAACTTATGCCTAGAGTGCAAATTTTGCCATTTCTTCTAGTAATTATTACTTCAGAAATTTTAATACAGCATGCATATGATTTATCCCAATTGGATCATAACACTGTCTGAGTGTCATAGCTCTGTCATCTGCTGGCTTTGTGATGACTGTTGAGTCCTGACTTAAGTGTTTCCACAGGTGTAAATGTGAAACTTTGGGGGCTTGGCTTACAGGGAAGATAGATTTTTTTTTAAAGAGAGAAGGACAGAGAGAGAGAGAGAGAGAGAGAGACAAAGAGAATCAAGTTTTATTGAGTTTTTCACGTGGCTTTCATTGCTCTGACACTTAGCTGTATTATGTGGGTGCTGGGGTTTGAACTCATGTACTTATGTATGCTGGGCAAGCATTGTAACCGCCGAACCACCACTCCAGCCCTGGAGCCCTTAAAAATAAAACTCTGACTCTTCAATTATAATTAATCTCAATAAGAGAAAAGGTGAAATTGTGTAATAAAGTGACTGTGACTACATTGATATTTCAACAAACTGAAATTTTAAAAGCTGTGTTCTAAAGTGCATAAAGAGGCAAAATTTAAAACACATATAAATGAAGAGCAGAAGCATTGGGGAAAGTCTCCATAAGGCTACCAGCAAAAGCATGTGGAAAACGGTAGTGGCCCCTGAACACCAAGAATAAGGAAGGGGTGAAAGGGTAGATTCCCTGTTTTGGGTCAAATGGATAATGTGAAGGAAAGCCAAGATAGTGTAGAACTACTAAACCCTGATTGGAAGTTCAATGAATAATCTCTAACCTGGAAATATAAAGGCAAATAGGAGGCATTTCAGTCCAAGAAACTAAGGAAGCAGTAAGATAACACATGTGTCATTGCATGTGTCCCAAATATATTTGAGACCCTTTCTCTCCTCCATTTCCATTTCTAGCACTCTGGTCAGGGCCACCATGTTTTCCCACCCAGATTAATGTACTACTCTTTTCAGTAATTCCCTTGAATTCCCTTTTACTTCCCTAAATCATTCCTTTGCAGAACAGCTATGTTTTCTCCAACAAGAATATGTACTCTTTCTTTTAATTGATTACACTAGGGTACAGTATCACAGTATTCCACTGAAAAAGAAAGTCATAATTAATATGCATCTTACTTCATTTTATTTTCATAAAGGAACCACCAAAGTCATTTCATATTTGGGAAATGTGACAGTCCCTTATAGAACTTGCATTTTCTGTCATGAAGTTTGACCTAAACTAAATACCCACAATGAGAGTTTTTATATAAAGTAAGACACACACACACACACACACACACACACATCGTGAAAAATCTTCAACTATTTTTCACATTTCAGAGATGCCATATGTTAACAACTGCTTAGGTCCTATTTTATGCCAAGGTCATCTTAGGCTGCCTTGATTAGGAGTGAATTTGACTGACAGTTTTGAACTAAATGTTCCCTGAAGGCCAGCATTATCCATTTGCATGCTTCCTGGGCAACCTGGAACTAGCTACTTTAGCTCAATTTCCTCAACTGTGAAATGGATTCAGTAAACAGTGTCTTCAAAATGCAAACTGTAGCTGAAATAGCCTTGTGCTAACCATGGCCTGTTCTGACAGGAGATTTCCTACCTTTTCACTTCCATCAGCCCTAAGAGTTGTTATTTTATAAAAACCCATCAGATTTATTTAGGTCGAGACTTTTTTTTTATTCAAAATAGCCTCTATCTCATATCAAATATATGAAGATTCAGAACAGTGGAAAATCCCAACGCGGAAAAGCTACAACATACCTCTTGATGCTAAAGGACTTCTAAGTGGGGCTGAGTTAGGACATCAGGCTGAGCTCTGCCTACTAAAAGAGTCTGCTTAAGGCAAGGTAGGGAGAAGGAAAAAGGGGTGTCAGAGTGTCCCTTTTCTGGTTCTTGGGACTTCCGTCAGGATTTATACATGCCAGAAGTGGACAGCTTCCTCTCTTTGCCCTTATGCAATTGCTTTGGGAGATAAATTACATTTGCTCTGTTTTTTTTCTTCAAGCGAGAGAACCTTTACTGCTATGATCTCAGTATAAGGCAGAATCTGTCTGTTCCAATGCAGGCTGCAACAGGATCCTATAGGGAAGGAAGGGGTGGGCACAGGGAAGGAGAGGGGAAGTGAAATGCCCTGCAGGGACCAGAGCACGTTCAATAGATCCTTTGGGATTATCAGAAGAGTAAAAGAAGACCTGGCCTCCGGGATTCATTCCACAGGTGGATCTGTAAGAAGAGAGTATCTTGAGACAAAGCAGCAAGATGAAGAATAAAGCTGCGTGTGGCTTAGAAACAAAAATACAAAGCAGAATGAAAATTCATATTAAGATCAGACAAATGCGGAGCAGCGTTTCTGAGGATGGAATCAGTGATGTAGGATGTGATAGAAATGATCTCCCAAAATGAAAAAAGAGAAAATAGAGAAAGGAGGCAGGTGTAGAGGATTGGGAACAAAAAGTGATCTGAGATGTTTTAAAAGAAAGAATGGAATGCATAGTAATAAGCACAAAATATGATGGAACCAAATATCTGTAGGTATAGAAGGACTTTCACATACAATTGAAAAGGCTTATTATGTTCTGTACAAGACCAGCACATTCCGATATGACCTGGTAAACTGTGGAATGCTACAGAAAAGCAAACAGGGGTCCATCCAAACATAAATGCGCCACACCATACAGCTAATTAGCATGAACACATCAGCACCAATTTCAGTAAAGTTCTGGAGTGTAAAAGAGATTCTAGGAATTGTGAGGTGGGTTCCATGTTCAGTGTTACTGTGCAATGGAGGCCAATTAAACACTTTCCAAACATTGGAAAATCTGTACAAAGGGTATTTCCTATGCAGACAGTGAGACCAAAACCATCAGGATGGGCAGGCTCGGTGACTGATGAAACTCAGACTCTGGGAGAAGCAGGGAGAGCAACTTGGTGTATGAAGTGGAAAAGTCAGTATAAACTCATGACATTAAAAAGATACATATTTTCTAATCTGTCACCATTAGCCATGGCAGCTGCTCTTTCACTTACCACCCACTCTTGTGTGTCCTGAAGTACCCGTGTTTTGTCTTTAATCATGCATAGTCCTTAAAAGAATCAAGGCACCTGGAAGGGAAACTGATTTCATACTCTCTAGTAGGAAAAACCTATATTGGCCTGGAATATCTTTTTGTTGTCTAGAACCAATGATAGCTTCAAAAATGTCAAGGGCAGTGCTAAAGCACAGAGAAGCAAATTTACAGGGGCTCCCATTAGCTAACCAACAAATGCCATCATCATAATAGTGACAATAATCACACTAGTTAATTGAGACAAGCTGATACTCTGAAAAGCCAAGAATTAGTAATTATATGCAAAGTGAAAAGAATATAAAATGTGCCAAATGTAGTTTTATATAAAGAAGGATAGGCACAATAATATATGTTTAATTATTTATTGATTTTAATAAATAAAGGAGTGTTAATAAAAGCGATTCCTGTAAAGCTCTATGTCCTTTGAAATTTTAATAATTTGGCTTATATAAAATATGTAAACAATCTGAAAAATACTACAGAGAAAATATCCACAGAATAGCATATTTGATTACAGGAAACTTATCTTCCAGTTTATTCACCGAGATTTCGGATACTGATACTGATATCATTCTGTACAGCATAGCTTTTATTACCTGAAATATTTAAAAAAGGAATTTAGAAAAAAGAATCAATAATTGAATTCAAATGATGAGTAAACTCCGTCACTTCTACATTTTGCACATTATTTATATCTTCTATAGATTAAAGTGTATTAAAATTCAAATTGTATATTTTATGAATATCTTAAATATGAATATTTAACATCTCATTTTAATTATGTATCTGCTTATAAATACAAAAATGTACGTTTCTATCCATGTGAGAAGAAGGTGAAAATATAAAAAATTGTGAATAATTAATGCAATCTGGGGAAAAGTAGTAATTCCACCAAGACAAGAAAGGACCTACTGCCTCAACCCGTTGACATCCATAAGAACCAACTGAAAGGAAGTTCGCTGTGTGCCGCAACATGGGGAAAAAATAAATGACAGGATAGCTAGCTAGTAGACTGATCATTCATCTACCGACATCTCCAGATGGTTCCACTAGTTAGAGCAAAATGCCAATAAGGACCTTTTTAAAATTGTAAAATTTTTTTATTTATCTTCAATTTTTTTCAGAAGCTTCTTGTCTTTAATTTTTATTTAAATAAAATTTATTTTTAACTGATATATAAAAACAAAATCATGCATGCATTCTAACGGGGAACATGTGATGTTTAGATACATGTATACATTATGTAAAGCTTCAATCAGGTTAAACATGTCTGTCTTCTCAAACATTTATTAAAGTTTTTATGATAAAAACTTTCAAAATCCTTCCTTCCAGCTTTATGAAATGTACATTATTGTTGTACAACCAGAAGTTTTTACTCCTATCTAACTACAATTTAGACCTGTTGGTCATCTTCTCTGTCTCCCTTTTTCTCCTCTACTCTCCATGGTCTCTGGTAACCTTCATTTTGCTCTCAACTTCTATGAGATCCTTTTACTTAGACTCCACATGAGTAAGATCAAGTGCAACTTATCTTTCTGGGCCTGACTTATTTCACTTAGCATACTGATTTGCAGTTCACTTTTATTTTTATGTAATTATGCAGTCACATGAAGTAGCAAAAACAGCAAAGAGATGCCCCCCCCCAGGAACCATGCCTCACCAATGTCCCACCCTGCCATGATTTCATAGTTCAAAGTTATAGTTCAATATGGAAAACCAAGATTTTGATAAGACCCCTGTTTGGTTTCAGAGGGAAGCTGGAATGAGTATTCTAAGAATTAATGTCCCTCTACCCTTTCAAATATCTAAGTATCTTTTATTCATTAAGCTAGGACAAGTTTCCAGTTCTTCCGTGAGAAATGGCACTGTTGGTACATAGAAGTGATATTGGGGCAGAGTCCTCAGAAAAGAAAAGCCTATGGAAAGTGAGAAGAGTATATTCATGTCCTGTCTCTGTGCATGGCACCCTGAGGATATCACCAAGAACTTTTACAGAGCAGAAGGTGTGGGGGAAAGTCTCATGTTTCTGTGTTGTGTATTGTAACAAATTGTTCACAATTTGCAGGTTTTTTTCTTGGTGCTGGTTTTTTGAGTGCTGTTACATCCTTTTTCTTAACATTTACCATAACAGTTTTCAGTGTTTCTAACTAATTGGAGCTTAAGTTTCTAGTCTATATACCTACATTCCTGTTCAAACTAGAAACTATCGTATTTTCTTGTAAGACAATAAATAAGTAATAATAAACTGTCTTGCACGAACTGAGATGTACTTAAATTACAATGCTTCAGATAGGATTTCAAGGATTATAAAGCAAATCTGTGTTTAACATGTTTTTTCAAGATATGAAAATCTTCCTAAAAAGAAAATCTAGACTTTGTATAACATGAAATTGGCATCTAGAATTAAATTTAAATTTTACATATAACTTTTTTATTACTTATTGAGAATATACCGAAGTTTTCCATGAAGAGATTTAGCATGTCTGAGTTAGAAAAATCCAGCTGGATGGCCATTCCATTACATATATGCAAGTATTTGGTTTAAGAGCTACATCTAGATGCTGGAGCAGTGGCTCGGGGGTTATGGCGTTTGCCTGGTATGTGCGAGTATGTGAGTTCAAACCCCAGCACCCTTTACACAACGAAGTGTCGGAGGAATGAAAGTCATATGAAAAACTAAACAAAAATTGCTTCCCTCTCTCTCTGTCACTGTCCCCTCTTTCTAAAAAAGAGAGCTAGAGCTACATCTAGAAGAAGACCCTTGAAGAGGGAAGACTTTTTTGCCCCTGCAAACATTCGTATGAATTTCACAGATCCCATGGTTTGCCTTGGAAAGCCTGGTTATTCCTTCATGCTTCTGTATCTGACCACCCTCTAGCATGTCAGAGGATTTTTGTGTAGAAAAAAATCTCCATATTTGAAAATGTGGAACATATACTCTGCTGTGGAATTTGAAGGGGAAACCTATTTTTATCAAAGTTCATTATTCAGCATTGAGAATCTTTTTGGCTATTTTTGGCATTAATATTTCCATTTTCATTAACAAATGAAAATGTCCTTTCTTGTGATTATCTTCAAATTCTCTCTTAAGTAACCCTCACATTACTATCTGATTTTTCCAACTATTTCAATTAAGTGTACTCCAAGAGAAGGACCACAGAGGCCTGGACATGGCTGCCAGAATAAGGCTCCTAGCTGTTTTGTAGAAGGCTTTCCACTCTTCTCTGTTCTTCTCTCTACTCTTCTCTGCCCTGCTCTCTGTCCTTAGGCCTACAGGGGATGCCCTTCTGTGGATTTCAAATGATTTTTTCAAGGCTATCTAATTTGGTCCTTATAGAAGCCCTCTTTTCACAAACAGGGAATAGAGGCTTAGTGAAATTAAAGTTGAGAGGACTTGGATCTCTGTCCAGATTTTTCAGTGATAAGCTCAATGCTTTTCCTCTCATTCCCTGCCTTCTAAAACTGGACTGGAACCCGGGTAGATATCCTCTATCATAGAATCCTATGCTGGGGAGACGCTGCCTTAGTACCCACCATGTAGCCACGACACATCTGGATGGAGGGCACTGGTCTCTCTCAGCTTCTCTCTGCCTCCCCTCTGTACACATAGATTAGTGTGGGAAGCTCAAAGGTGTTGGAACGCAAAGTACCTGTGGAATCAAAGTAAATGTTCCCTGTTATCTTAATCACCTCCTTCCTACTAATTCCCTTTAGTAGTAATGATAATACTACTGTGATCACTACAACATATCAAGGACCAAATATGTGCTTAATTTGTTTGATTGTGCTAATTAATATAATGTATCATTAATCTTCACAACCTCCCAACTAAGTGTTTGTAATTATACCATTATATAGATGAGAAAACTAAGTGAAGAAAAACATTTTATCTTGCCCAAGGTCCCAGCGCCAGAAGGTTTCATGCCTGGGTTTGCTCATAGACCATTCTGTCCCCAAACCTGTGCTCCCAGATGTTTGGCTGGACACTCTTGTCCCCTATTTGTCAGAACACCTGCTCCAGGTTTATTTCTTGGCAGCAGCATTGACATTTGTGAAGTACCTACTCAAACAGAAAAAAATGACACTTAAAAGTTTCAAATTTCAGGACTAAGTCAGGTTCAAGAAGCACTTTCATCTAAATCACTAGTAATCAGAGAAATGCGAATGAAAACTACATTAAGATATCACCTCACGCCAGTCAGATTGGCAAAAATGAAGAAAATAAACAATAATAGATGCTGGAGGAATTATGGAGAGATAGGCACACTACTAGCACACTGTTGGTGGAACTGCAAACTGGTACAGCCTCTCTGGAAAGCAGTGTGGAGAATCCTCAAAGAACTAGGGATGAGCCCACCATATGATCCTGCTATTCTTCTCCTAGGTATTTTTCCAGGGGATTTAGAATCAGCACACTACAGTGACACAGTGAAATCAATGTTCATAGCAGCTCAATTTACAACAGTTAAATTATGGAAACAATACAGATATCCCTCACTGGATGAATGAATCCAAAAACTGTGGTACATATATACCATGGAGTTTTATTCAGCAATTAGAAACAATGATGTTGCAGCCTTTGAAGGTAAATGGATGGCTTTGGAAGAAATCATGCTGAGTGAAATCAGCATAACTCAGAAAACCAAGGGTCGAATGTCTTCACTCATCTGTGGAGGTTGGAGCTAGACCCTGGCCATTGAGAAAGGAGGTCAATTCTCATGATTTAAATTTGGAAAAGTTCTAATGACACAACCTAAGGCATTTGTAGAGATGTATTGGGAAGAGGGGAGAGGGAGGAATAAGGGTGGATAATTGGGGGCGTCTTGGAGGATAAATCTAATATTCAGAACTTACATATATTATATTTTTCATTAGAAGCATGTTTGATTGTTCAATAAGTAAATTTCTTAATAAAAACCTATATTAAAAAAAGAAGCACTTTCCTTGTTCTTTGTCTTGCTTCTGCCATTTCCTGTCTTTTCCTCTGCTGCATGGACACTGCTGATGCCTCAAGGTCCAGATGACTTACTGTCTCTTTCTTGTACCAAATCATCTCATCCTATATTCTTGTACCTCTGCTGTGTTCTTTTCTGTCTTTGAACGTATCAAATCAGCTATTCACATCTCTATTCTCACAAAGGGATTGTGAGTCTTTATTTTTCGCAATATATGCTTGCTTAGGGTTCATTTGTAATTAGAACTTGTTAACTGTTAAAATGGCTTAATCCACTTACCACACATTAAAAATGCTCTTGCATAGTAATATACATATATGTATAATATACAATGTTGTATACGGAATAAGCAGAATTATCTAAAACTGTAGTAAAGAGACAAAGTGTTTTATTTTCTTTCAGTATAGATTTAATCCCTTTTTGTTAAGAATTTCAAATACCCCAATCAGACATTTTTCAACAGCATTTTTTTTTCTTTTGGTCTTCATGCTCTGGTTATATAGTGGGGGTTTAATGGTATATTTCAACTTTCAGTAGTGACATGAGAACAATGGGAATGGACTGTATTTCCAGATTCCACTGTCTCTCTTTCTGACCCTGTCTCTCTGGGTCCATAGGTCCCTTTGGTCCTCAGGTTGAAAACAATTTTATTTTAATCTGTGCCTGTGCCCTACTTTATATATCATTCTTTATCTGGAGAATATCTGAGACATGATGTGGTCCATCTTTATGATGAAAGCTATCCTATATTCTGGAATCACTGTTCCTTTCTCCAAATGTAGGAAGTTAAATGCAGAAACTAAAAACAGCTATGTACAAGAATAATTTGGGGCATATTACATTTTTGTTTGATATAGGCTGAGGTGACTCAGGTTGACTGTACTAAACCAGAAATAAAAGTTCCAACCAAGTTTGTTTAGCAGACTCGAAGTGATTTAGAAGCAATCAATCATATAGCCAGACTGTGTGTGGTATGGTCATTTTAGTTCTGGATTTAATTGGTTGACTCAGGCATGCATGGTATATGAGTAATGTAATTCCTGCACCATGGCATCCTTCAGTTAGTATTTACAAATGTTTATTTTTATCAGCAGTGTTCAGTAGGGTTTATTAATTTTTGTTTAACTTACAATAGTCAAATAATAGTTTGATTTCCTTCCATGAGCCCTGAGCTGATCTTCTGTCTCATTTTTAGATCTTGCAGATTTAGACATTTTCCTTTGTTACTAGAACAAAATTTTGATTGACAAATTTTGGATTTTTGGAGTAGGCATGCTCAGCCTGAATTGTAGTGTTCTGATGGAGTCACTAAAGCTTAGAATGGTTGAGAAACATGTTGGGGTTTGCAGAGCAGCAAGGGCAGAAGAAACTTTCAAAACTCAGTATGTTTGATATCAAAACTGGGGTTTTCACCCCCATCCTATTTTACTTTACTGTGCATGTTGGAGTGAAGTTTCTGCTTTTCATCCTATTTCTACTATTGAAACAGAGGGAGAAATTGGGCAGTTGGAGTAGTTAGAATGTTCAAGTCAATCAAGGGAAATCCAGTTCTTTTAAGAAGATCAATTAGACATCCCCAATGTTAGTAAGGAGGGTCTGCTAAGGGGGGGTCCAGATGCAGACACTCCCTTCTGCTAAGGAAAGTACCAATTCTTTCTACTGATGCCTGAGGTGCAAACCAAAGACTGGACCCAACTAGAATTTCCCACACCCATATCCTAGGAGATGCTAACCAACTGAAGGCAGAAAATCCTATAAGGGTAAACCTAACCCTTTCTTCAGTTCTGTCCCCATATCCCACTCTGGGGAAAGTCTGCTCTTTCCCTGTGTTTTACTTTCTGTTATTTTCTTAAAATAAGATCTGTTTTCTGTGCTTGTCACGAACCCATCTTCCACCAAACCGGCATCACTATCTGCAACTCTGGGGAGGATTTGAGGTGTCCACTTATCTGTACTAAGCACCCAGATTCTAAAGTATGGTAGAATTTCTAAAACTGTTTTGCTAGAAATAATAGGAGGGGCTGGGTGTGCAGCTTGTCAAATTCTGTCAAATTCTGTCTCTATGCACGCTGACAAAAAGCATTTTGGCTACAGGACAAGAATTTATTCAGAATTTTTATCACCAATAGAGTAACCCAAGATTATATTACCAATAAAAATATTTTAGTAGAGAAAGGTGGCAGGTTTGCATAAACTCTGGAGTAACTTCTTGGGATGACATGAACGTTTATGATACTATCAAAGGGGAGAACAGATGTTGGCGGGTGGTAGTGGTGGTGGCGGGGTGACAAAATACCAGAAGGCAGATCAAATTGTCTCTCATTATAGTACATAGCAATAAGAATTGTAGCCTTACGATTTTTAACCCTGATGTTACTCCTATGAATATGTTATGCTTCATGGCAAAATAATTTCACAGATGTAAGGAAGCTTGCTAGTTAGCTGACCTTAAAACAGGGAGGTGAACCTGGTTTACCAAGGTGGGTGTAATCGAAACTGCATGCACCTCTAGAAGTGAACATTTTTCTCCTTCTGGTAGCAGAAGGGAAGGCAGAGATTCCCAGCATGAAAAGGGTTTGCTGTGCCTTAAAGTTGGAAATGAAGAGGACCATGTGTCAAGGAAATAGGGACAATAGTGCTCCAACACGAAGGCGCTGGATTCTGCCAACGTCCCAAATCAGCTTGGAAGCAGATTCTTCCAGAACCTCCCAAGGGAAGCCCAGTCCAACCAGCACCTTGATCTTGGTTCATGAGGCCATAAGCAGAAAAATTAGCTGACCCACGTAGTGCCTGAATTCCGTCTCATGAAATCAGGAGACAATAAGAAGGATCTGGCCTCAAGTCAATAAGCTTGTGGTTATATGTTATGGTGGAAATGGAAAACCAGTGAGATATATAATTGATCAATTATTTTCACATTACCACTGTAGGAATTTTCAAAAGAAAAATATTTTCTATTCTGGGTAGTGAATAATACATTAGAATATTTATCATAGCAGTTGACTTGGTGCTTTGGGGGAGGATGAAAAGGGGTACAATCACACTGCCAACACTGTTGCAAAACCACGGTCTTTCCAATTCAAATTCCGCCTGTTTCAGAGCTGTCTGGCTAACCCTAGCTGAAATCTAGGAGAACAAATGCTCTCTGTTCCTCAGGATTGCACTTTCAAGGCAAAATCCAATCTATTATAATCACTGGAGAAGTAGATTATTTTATTCATTACCACTTACCGCTCAGTAAGTTTTGTGTATCAGTAATGACAATAAAACACATATTTTGCAAGATGGTACGGTGAGTTGCTAAGAAAAGATGTAATGAGAACTAGATGGATTTAATATTGTTTCCCCCCCCCCATTTGGTAGCAAGTATTGAACTCAGAGGGGTGCTTAACCACTGAGCCACACCCCAAGCCCTTTTTAATTTTTATTTTGAAACAGGATCTCACTAAGATGCTTAGGGCCTTGCTAAGTTGCTGAGGCTGGCTTCAAACTTGAGATTCTCCTGCTGAATGAGATTAGGATAGATAGTGAAATGGCTGGGTAGTCAGGACCATGTGCCCCATTCAACCACACCTGGAAACTGGCCACAGAGAGAGATTCACAGGTAGGCTCGGGGCCTTCAAATGCAAAACGCCATGAGACTCACCTGTGGGAGCAACCCCTTTATCCCAGAGGTGGGAAAACTAAAAAGTGGAGTAATCCCTATTTTACACAGATTTTAACCACTGAGGTTGGTGTTTTTCTCAATGCCTGCTTTACATAAATCTTAATCAAATGCTCATGCCAAAAACCAATATGAATCCTGGCCCAGCACACTCAGATGGTATCCTGCTTCCAGGTGCCCCCTCCGCATTGCGGAGACTACTCTCCTTCCTTAAATAAATCCTACTCTTTCACTCCTCCCTTTCATGGTTGTCCATGGATTTTATTCTTCAAATTCATGAAACATGAACCCAGAAGAAGATTGGCATCAAATTACTGGGGTTGACACCAAGACTTGCAATGCACCATTCAACAATAGCAGGGAAAAAATCAGCTCTTAACTGGGTAGCTGTGAACACTATTTTGGCTGCAGAGATCTGCGGCCAACCCAACTCCACTCACCAGCAAGAGGTGAGAATCCCGCCTCATCCCAAAACTTTTGCTTCACTGCCTCAGTCTCCCAGGTCACTGGGATTACAGGTGTGCACCAACCTGCCTTGCGAATCTATTGGTTTGACCGAGGTCAGTGGATTCATGCTTTACTATATACCTATCTCATGGTGTCCCAAGTAACTAGTTTTAAGAAAAATTAGTAAGAGGTGTATGTGACAAAAAGCCAGTATTGCATTTAATTGAGTTCAAAACTAATTATGAATTTGGAATTTGAAAATTAAAATCAGGGACACAGGGATTCTTATTTTCCATTTCATCTTTGTGTTGCAGATTAATCTTAAAGATATCGGTGAAATCTATAAAATACGCATTGGACATGACAACAGTGGAACGGATCCCAGGTGGTATCTGGAAGAAGTTAGACTAGAAAATATGGTCACAAATGAGCTATTTCGTTTACCAGTTGACTCTTGGGTTGCTGAGAGTGAAAGTGATGGAGATACATGGAAAGAAGTGCCCATCGTGAGAACTAATAAAGCTCCATTGCCAGGTATATGACTTCATTTCCTTTACGATGTGTATTCAATAGTAAAACAGTTGAGATAATTCAGAAGAGGGTTAGCCAGGCACTAAATATCTCATGCTTTATGGGCCAGAAAGTCTCCATCAAAATTTCTCAATTCTGCCAGTGTTGTGGGGCAGCACCTCTGGATGATACTTAAGTAAATGGCCTGGTGGCTTCCCAATAAAACTTTGTTTTGTGGACACTAAAATTTGAATTTTGTCTAATTTTTACTTGTCAAAAAATAGTATCTTGCTTTTGGTGTTTTTCAAACATTATGAAGAATAAAAATCATTTTCAACTCCTGGACTGTACAAAACTGGGTGACAGGAAGATTTGGTCCACAAGTGCTGTGCCGTCTGCCTACCCTTGCTGTGGAGCATTAGGCCATACGTCTGTTCAGAGGTGAGAAAGATGTGTGCACACACAAAGATGTGTGCACACACGAGGATGTGTGCACACACGAGGATGTGTGCACACATGAAGATGTGTGCATGAGTCCAGTTCATCTTTCTGTAAGCTGCTTTGCCACCCATTGCAATGAGACTTTCTTCTTAGCTACATTTTGTTAATAAATGTCAGCAGTCCCAAATTTAGGAGCACCTGAATTCCCTTACCATACTTTGTTGTTGTTGCCTGACAGTGAACTCATGTATTGCCTACATTTTCTCATGACCGTTCCCTGTATTTGTGAGGATCATTTTGCTTTTTCCTCCACCACTGTGGCGAAATTGTCTCTCTTAATGGACACCAGTGGTCTCTGCTTGGAATCAAATGACTCATGTGCGTGTGTGGCGCGCGTGCGCGCAAATGCATGCATGTTTGTGCATGTCAGTCTTTGTACTTCTGTGTGTCTGAGCATATGTGTGAGAGAACGTGTGTGTTCTTAGTGTCTCAGACATCTCTGCTGTATTTGATACTGTTAATTGATCATTAGAAGAGGTAGAGATTTCTAGAAGCTCTGGAGCCAGACAAATCACTTCTTGGCTTGGCTTAGTGGTGTGTTGAGCTGGGTCACGCCTGGCAAGCTACTTAGCCTGCATTAGCCAACACTGTCTCACTTGTAAAACCAGAATAAAAATAGGACCTGTGTCATAGAATTGTTTTCAGGACATGAGATAATATATATATATATATATTAAGTAGGATGATCTACTTACAGTATTTAGCAGCGTTCCTAGCACACAGTCATCACAGGAGAAATGTTAGCCGTTACCATAATGGTCATTAGTAAATGTATATCCATCCTTCTGTCCCATTAAACCAGTTAGTTGACCATTTCGTTCTATTTCTTTTTTTTTTTTAAATAACTTTATTTAGTATTTCACATGGCCTTAGTTACTCCAACACTTAGTTGTGTACGTGGTGCTGGGGTTTGAACCCGGGTCCTTGTGCCTGCCAGGCAAGCGTCGAAACTGCTGAGCCACCACTCCAGCCCCAGTTCTATTTCTTTTTTTATCACTGTTTCCACATGGTCATCGTTCCTTGAATATGTGGGTTGAAATGCATGATTCTTCTCGGCCCTTAGAACTTCTTCCTAACTTCTATTTTTGACTACATGCAGAAGAATAAGGTCTTTCCAACATCAGCTGCATCCTATTTCTGGCTAGAGCCCCAGTATTCCAACAGGTGGTGTGACAACGCACCATCTTTACTACCCACTCGTTCAACCATTGCACATAGATAATGGTAAGCTCATGCACACATATCCGGTGCCTAGCACGTGCCAGCAGTGATGGGCACCAGAGGACATACAGATGATGCACTCAAGGTTCCTGCTGTCTGGAAGCTGTTCCACTTCCATTGCTCACATTATCATCTTCTGTCTAACAACGCCTGTCTTTCTGCCTTTGAATCAGTTTCTTCTTTTCAATTCCCCTGAAAATCTTTGCTCAGTAGTTTACTGATTCTTTGAGCTCACCACATCTCAAATTTAAGTTGCCCTCCCACTTCATGTTGTTTACCTTTAAACGTACAAGGAGAGTCTAGTTTTTTCCTCTACAACTTTCATATTGATTAACCAGCAGGGGCTCCATTATATGTAGTCTAAATCCTTCTTAGAATGATGGATGGCACAGAATATGCGGCTGTGTGCCAGAAAAATACATGCTGATTAATTTAGGTATGGCAAGAGCAATTTGGGATAAGATCAGTTTAATGATAGCAGAGATCTATAATAACACTAATTCTTTAAATTTGCATGATTTTTGATAGCTTGCAAGCACAATTTCTCGTATAAAATCTCATTTAACACATGAAACTCCAGATCCCCCCCTTTTTTTTATTAGAAGTATATAGAGATACAGTTGAGGGGGAAACATTATCAAAACAGTAGCAATCAATGTATATAAACTTTGTTATCCAGGGGTAATGCCAAAGCATGGATAAACCACCTTGGGTTTCACCTGTTGCGGTTTCACCTGTTGCAATTTCCCCCAGAAGAACTCATGTGTTAAATGGGTAGTTCGTGGAGGAATGACATCGGCTTCTGGGATGTTTCCCCCATCCTCCCAATCACCAGACTCCTATGAGTTCTTCATATACCCTCCCCCCTCCTCATCCCCCTCCCTACACCTCCAGATCCCCCTTGTTTTAAGTGCCCTACTGCCGTGAAAGGATCACAGTGGCATCCAAGGATGACGTGGAAGAGATGAAAAGATCTTAAACTTAGAATCCTGAGTGTTTTTTAAATTATTTTATTATATTTATTTATTTATTTATTTTGGTACTGGTGATTGAACCTAGGGCTGCATGCATACTAGGCAAGCACTCTACTAGAATCCTGGGTTTTATTCTACACATCCTGGGACTGATCTATTCTATTCACCTAGTTACTAACTCCTGTCAAGAATCCACTCTGCTTTTCAAAGATGATATTTGGAAGAATTTTTAAATTCATGGCACAGATTAGAAACAAGACTCTTACTGGCTGGCTATATTGTTATTTCTTTATGACTTGTAGTGTTTTAAAAGGCTGCATTATTTTAAAATGAACTTTATTTAAACTCTATTAAATAACTATTTTGTGTTTCTTCCAATCGCCTGTTATTTGATGTATCCATAATCAGCTATGTGCAAGAAATTGTGTAAGGCACTAGTATGAGTTTAAAAAGTCTAAGATACAAAAGAAACCATATTGTACTTTAAATGAACTATTGATTTTGGGCTCATTTAACTGGATCAGCAATAAAGGCTCAGCATGTCTCCCTGCATCTTTCCGTTCATCCTTTCCCCAAACTAGCTAATGAAACTTTCTCCATTAGCATTCCCATTTCAAAGGGTAATTTCTTAGTGGAAGCACACCAACCAGTTTTCATGGCATTTTCTCCAACACAATAATGTCATGTAATAATAATGATACTTAGAGCCAATCTGATGCAGTCTTTTTTATTTTTCTCAAGCTCTGGCAAATCAATCCAGTGTCCCCTTGCCCAGACTGAATGTTTACTTTTTAGGAGAAAATCATCAAAATGATAAAATGCAAAAGTAACAACAGGAATTTACTAGAGACCAAAACATACTGGTGAGTAAAGGAGCAATCTACACATGTTGAATGTCACATTTTGGAAAACCATTCTTGGTGCGCTCTAGGTCCTTGCTTACCATTCCTGTGACACTGAGTAAGTCCATAGTAGATTCAAACCAGACTGATGCTTGTCTGGTTTGGGTTTGAGAATAGATGCAATGGGGAATTGACCTTCAATATTGGAGTTTGTCTGTCTGTTGGTCAAAGCATTTTGAAGCTGAGCCAGGGAAGAACACAAGAAATGATAAGAAGCACTTTTATACGTAATTTAAGCTATTAATACTGATTTTGGAGTTGCTGGGTTGGATAGCATCTATTTTTTTTTTTAAGTTAGTGGCACAAAGAGTGTCTGCTCAGACAGTTGGCTCTTTCTCAGCCAGTTATTCTGCGACTTCACCTCTTCTTTTCAAAAGATTATTGGAATGCTTTCAAAAGAAAGGGGTATTTGAGAACATGAGTCTATAAATCATTACTTTTTGGAGGCTGAGCTAGATTTCTGGTGGGATCAGAGCAATCTCCTCCCAAGGCTTAGCACTGCCAAGTTGAGCTTGAGCTACTCTTGCCTCTGATTTATTCACCGTCTGCCGTGGTGGCAGGGAGAAGTGCCAAGGAGACACAGGTCGCCCTTGGTTTGTTGTCCTTAAGACTCTTTAGTTAATGGCCTGGCAGGCATGCCCAGGGCTGATAAGAATGCCGACTCAGCTCACAGTGGCCTCTTCAGAAGCTGTAGCTCCTGGCTCTCTGCAGGAGAGATGGATGGTAACAGGAGGTGAAGTTTGAGGCCACATCTACGGGCGATGAAATGTTTGATGCTAGACTTTGGCAAGTGGGCGGGAGGTATGTTTAGTGGTTTATTTCAACTCCAGAAATAACTCCCTGAGAATACATGAAAGAACCATCATAATTAAAATGTGTCCGTTCCAAAATATTTGCATTTATCAGACTTTAAGTAGTGAGGAAAGAAAAAAACATCCTTCCCAAAACACTTACTGACAATCTACAGTAAATTTCAGATAACAGCTGAACTAAGTTTAAAAAGAAAGAAAGAAAAAATACCCCAACTTTCTTTAATGCTTTTGCCTTTAACACAATACTCATTGGTGTTCAGCAGCAGGTGTGGGCTTCTGGGTGAGGGAGACCTTTTATCTGTGGCTCAGATAAGCAGAATCTGGCTTCAAATCCTAATCTCCATCCCTGGCTTTGTGAGTTGGGGCAAGTGAGACTGGTATTTTCTGCATCTCAGTTACTTTATCTGAGAAATGGGGTGTTTAATATCTATTACTAGGATGTTCACCATATCATTTATCATCTAAACCAGGACTGTTTTTGAGAGCAAAGAAAGATTCTGGGATTAATTTTGCCCAGGTGTCAGGTGTCCATTGAGACTGTTCCAGGAAAATTGGAATCATCCTGTGGGATTTCCACAGAGACATGTCAGAGAACAAGGAAAGAATGTTGTGTGTGTCTCTAAAGAGGCACTCTGTGCAAATTGAGTAATCCTCTGCCTTCTACCCTCAACTTGTGTTTCTCCTCCCCATTCCTTCATTCATTTAACTGCTATCATGAGAAAGAACAATGTGATCACAAAAACACTTTGGGATTAGGACAGGCTATTCTCAAACCTACAGCCAGAGTGTGCAGTTTAAAATATCAATCTGATTATAATATCCCTTTGCTTACAATCCTCCAGAAGTTTTCTAACTCACAGAGAATAAAAGTTCTAGTTATCAGGATATCTTAGGAGGGCCTACTTGTGCCCCCACTCCAGATGCTGTCTCCATGGCCCTCTAAGCCTCCGCCTTTTCTGTCCCATCTATTGTCTAGTCTTTTCAGGCCTCTTACAGGGCCAGATCCTTCACCTTTATCCAGGTCTCTGATCCAAGGAGACTTCCTAGCAACCTTCCATAAAACAGCCAGTAACTCTGCACCTTTCCCCACCCTGGCCCCTCTTTTTCTCTCCATAGCTCAGAGTTACTTCCTTTTCAGCAATAAGATAAATATTTCTACCAAGAGGCACATGTAGAGTCATCCCGAAGCTATGGCCTTGGACCACACAACTTTAGCGCAGACTGAATCTGAGCCGTCTGCACATGTTCAACGCTGAATGTCATTTGCCATCTGTTTGCAAGCTCTGATTTCTTTGGGCTGTTTGTATCAACAGGATCCAACCACAGTGAGTGCTGAGAAAGCTTCATTTTTGGAGACCTGAGAGAAAGCACTATAACAGTCCATTGATTAAATCAAACAAATACTTCTGCTCAGGGGTTTGTCTTTAGTAAGCACAGTGGTGCTAGCTACCCAGGCACTGGTGCCCAGGAGTGCTTCCCTCTGTGGAGTCCTGAAGCTGGCCCAGACTCCAGCTGTGCACAGAAAGGCTGCATCCATGCAAGGAGGGGCTTTACATACGGCAAAGTCACTCACATTACCCAGGTACCTTGGAGGGTCATTTGTTTGAGCATCATGACTGAAAACAAGGGGCTAGGGAAGTTCCCCAAACACAAGCAATTGCGTTTCTTTTTCTTTTTTTTTTTCTCATTAGAAAAGTGTCCAAGAAAATAAAGCAAACTTGTATTCACTAAAAATATTGTGTGCACTATAGCTAGAAGTGGGGAATAAACAAAAAGTTTATAGCTTTCTATTCTTTTCCTTGACTTTTCCATTAATTGCTCATGTCACCCAAGATCACTAGGACCTGAAATGTGTCCGAAGCTTGTCTCCCAGGATAGAGGAAAAGGTACTGAGAGGTCATTGTTGGGGTGTAGCCTTCACCCCTATTTCAACAGCTGCCCTAGGGTGATCTTGTTACTATTTCCATAAGTTCCTTCAGCAAGGGCTGCTAGGTCCTGCTTTGTTATGCAAAGAGTGGGTTGGAACCTGCTGTTACCTCGTTGTTTGTCTGTACTCAAAATCTGCATAACCCCTGGCAACTCCCTTAGAAGGATTATTGATTCCCTGGCTGTCTCCCCTCCTCCGTATATAAAAACCTGTGTGCCTTAGTAATAAACGGATTCTGAGCTGCCATCAGCTGCGTGTGGTTGCCTCGTTTCCCCGGCTGGGAGGGAAGGGGTCCCCGGACGAGGGGGGACCCAGGTTCCAGCCGTGGGCACTCACCCTCCTCCTGATCGGCTCCCGGGGGGCGATGCAGCCCCCCACAGTCATGGCCTAGGATGATTTGCAGCTGATGAGCTTTGGAAAGCTAGTTGGCCCAGAGAAACTTTCATGGTGCTGTCTCTAAATTGGGAAGCTAAATCTTTGGAAGGGTCTGAGCATATAATCTTCCAGTTAGGAAACTATTTAAGATGTGAGGTCCCAAGAGTTCCACTATACTGTAATGGGATTTTTTTTTCAGGACAAGGTATCTAGGCTTGCAAGTGTCAGGGGAGGGAGAGAGGAGAAAGAGAGAAGAGAGAGGGAGTATGTGTGTGTGCACACATATTTGTACATGGTCATGTCATAGGCCATTTCCCAATGAACTTCAACCTGTGTCTTGTTAGGAGAATGGAAGTCTGCAACTTTAGGGATGCAGCTGGAAGAATAATTTCAAGTGACTCCCTAGTTGTTTGATAAATGGAGATTTTTTCAGATCAGATTGTAAAATCTTAGATGGTTGGAAAGAAAGAGAGTGAATGACACCATGGGGTTACACTGTTTAAAGGCAATGGGGGAACATTGGAAATGAGCTCCCTTAGGATATCCTTCTAGTGTGGTGTCAGGCATGAAGGGCAGTGATGTTACTGATGTTAATTCTAGTTCCTTGCTGGCCCTTTTTCAATCATGCACGAGTCGTTGGAAGGTGTTTCTTAGTCTGGGTTTCCCACTTCACCAGCACTTAGGGCTGAGATCAAGTTCAAGGACCATAAGCTGGGTTGATCCTGAGATGAACTGGGGGTCAAGGGCCAACTGGGAATGAAGAGACAAGTTCCAGTCATGGTGATGGAACATGCTGTAGGGCTGCCAGCTCAGTGCCTGAGGATGTGCATTTGGTTAAAGGCACAGTTCTGGGGAAGCACAGCCACATGATTCACACTTGAGTGCATCTTTGGGCAGCCAGCCTAGAGCAGTACATAACACTTGGTGATGAATGTATGAATAAGCATTTGTTTATTCAGTAAATATTTACACATTCTTAGAGCTTGGGAAGCATGGGGTTTAGGAGCATGAGACCAAGATACTCCTCTAGCAGGTGGCACCCCCTGCAGGAGTCTGCTCGCTCAGACCTCTTTGTCAACTGGGCTTTGGACAATGCTACAGATACCACCACCCACTGCGTGATAGACCATCTATAATTTCAGGTGATTTTTTCTTTAAAGAGAGGGAGAGAGAGAATGTGTGTGAGAGAGAGGGAGAGCAAATCTATTTTATTTAGTTTTTCATTTGGTTTTTATTTCTCCAACACTCAGTTGTGTGCACGGTGCTGGAGTTCAAACCCGGGTACTCACACCTGCCGGACAAGCATTCTACCACTTCAGCCCTTCCGGTGATTTTTAGTAACAGAATGACCAAATAGTTTCCATTCTTTATTCAAACTCATCCTAAACTGAAGAGATTACTTCCTAGACCTTTTTTTTTTGAGGTGGTGGTGGGGGGGATAGCTGCCTAAGTCTACAAGAAAAATTTCCTGGCTTACCTAATTTATGTTCTGAAGCTGACAAAAAACAGACTGTGGATGAGCTATCAGCCTGGGTCTTTGCTTCTGGGGAGGATGTTATCTGGGCCTCAGGACTTCATTACTCTGTTCGATCTTGACATCTTAGAGTGAGTTAACAGTGGACCTTTCCTTCTGAATTATATACTGATCCTTTGTTCTTTCTGCATCCAAAGACCCACATGGAGATCTTGTGAGGAAGGACTCAATTCAGTTCTGAAAATGAACGTGGGATGCCTAGATTTCTAAACCACTCCATTCCAGCTACCTTTGAACAAGGCCACCCTCATCATCAGCCTTCACTTTACCTTGGGTAATCAAGAAACGGGCCACACGAGGGCATGCAAAACTTTTCGACTCCATGGGATTTTAGGAGGCACTCCTTCAAGTGGAATTTGAATAAAGATGTCAGAACTATACTAACTATTCTTCATACATAATTGATGACCTCAACTCATGTAGTCATCAAAAAAATCAGGCAAGTATGATGAGATAATTTTTCTAAATATGATCCAGGTTACTAAACCTGCATTGTGGTTACCATCATGTAATAGATTAGACTTGTCACAAATGTATCTTTGAGATGTACAAAAATATAACTTATTTCATTCTTCATTTAGTGATTAAAATCCATACCCCTCAAGAGGGAACTTTTTGTGGTGCTGGAAATGTTCTCTATCTTAATTATGATAGGAACACCAAGGTTCTAAATATTCATCAAATCTCATCAAACCATATACCTTAAAAGAGTGGATTTTACTACTTGTAAATTATATTTCCATGAACTCAACTTGAAAATAATCCAAGCTCTTATTTCCATCTATTGTGGACATCTTAAAGCCTTCAAAGGCTCAGCCATTTCCAACATAAAGCTTTGTTTCCTTTGGCTTAAAGCTGATCAAAGCAGGGTTCTTTTTACCTTTTTTGATGCACATGGGTACTGTAGGAGTTCTTGGATATTATCCTTATATTGGTCCGGGAGATGCCTGGTGTAAGGGCCACCCTCTGTTGTCTCAGGTCCTCCCCAAAGTGTCTCAGTGTGCTAGTCTTTGGGTGTCACACCCTCCCTCTAAATGTCCCACCATGACTTTGGTGTCCACACCCACAAACTCTGTGCTCCCTTTGACAGAACCAAGAACTTATTCCCTTGGGACTGTCATCTGATCTCAGCCAAGTCCCGCTTTTCTCCCTGACACAGGGCGAGGGACTTTGGTTGCCTTCCCCACCCCACTCCAGGCTTCTTGGGACAGCAGGGCTCTGTTGCATGGCTTCCCACAAGACTCAGCCCTCAGCTGTTCCCTGGCCCATCGCCCAGGCCCAAGTTACAGAGGGAGGAAAGGGAGGAGAGAAGAGAGACAGAAGGAAATAGGGAAGAAATCAAGCTTCTCTTTCACTGCTTTTTAAAAAGTCTTTTTCAAAAATTCTTAGAATCCAGTCATATCTCTGAGAACATCTTTCCTAGTATTCATTCAATCAGTTCTGGAAATTAATGGCCTTTTCGTTGTAGATCTTTCCCAGATCTGCCTTTCCCTAAGCAATATGTGTCACTCCATGAAGGCCCAGTGTCATTGGGGTGAAAAAGAAAATGTAGAGAAATCTTGGTTACAATCTCACCATTGTGTCCTGACATGTTTGCTGGAATGCTGATGAACAGTGAAGTTTTTTTAAAAAAAATTTTTTAAGAGAGAAGGACAGTGAGAGAGAGAGAGACAGACAGACCGACAGAGACAGAGAGAATCAATCTTTATTTATTTTTTCACATGGCTTTTGTTGCTCTGACACTTAGTTGTGTATGTGGTGCTGGGGTTTGAACCCATGTACTTGCACATGCTGGGCAAGCACCGTAACCACCGAGCCACGGCTCCAGCCCCAACAATGTACTTTTTTTTTTTTAAAGATAGAGGGACAGTGATAGAGAGGGAGAGAAAGAGAGAGAGAGAGAGAGAGAGAGAGAGAGAGAAGCAATTTTATTGAGTTTTTCACATGGCTTTCATTGCTCAGACACCTTGTTGTGTACATGGTGCTGGGGTGTGAACCCATGTACTTGCGCATGCTAGGCAAGCACTGTAACCACTCGGCCACCGCTCCAGCCCCCAACAAAGAACTTTGGACAAATGGAATTCCAGTTTGAAATAGCAGAAAGCAGGGTTTTGTTCTGGCTGCCTAGTTTTTAGGGGACATAGCCTTTCCACTGGCTCCTTAAGACAAGGTCATCGAGGTCATGGGTGGCAGGCAGGGCAGTGTCTGACTTGTGCTTGTCTTGGCCGCCTCCAGGCTCTCGGAGACCCTCTTGTGGCTCACGCTGGCCAGTGGCCTTCTCCAACTTGCTGCTGTTCATTCAGCTGTAATGCTCCTCATCACTCTCTGGTCCCTGGTCCCGTGTTTCCCAGCACCTTGACCCTAGGCAGGAGTGGCTTGTCAGTTCCTAGGAACAGCACATTGCTCATGCTGTTTGAGGCCATGCCCCAGAACCTGTCACCATGCTGGCCTCTTGATAAACAGTTCTGTTCCTCGTCCTTGTGGACCTTCTCTTACTACCTGTGCATAGGGGGACATCAGTTGCATAAACTATGTCGCTTCCTTCTGATTTAATCTGCTCCTAATTTTAACAAGTTAATTCCATATACATGGAATTACACTACCTCCCTCCTCTTCCTTTCCTTCCTCCTGTTTCAGGTTTGTCCTTGTTTCTCCCTGGCTTACACAAGTGAGGGCTCAGACATGCAATGGAGGCTTTCTTAGCAGTAAAATTGGAGCGGTGCACTTGCCCTGATGTGTCTCCACCTGCTTCTGCATGCTCCCTGCTGAGCCCGAGGCTGGTGAACCCCTTGGGCTCTAAGGAGTGCTCTTCCTAGTCTGCTTCTTCCTGGGCCTGAAGACAAGTCTCGATGGAGGGCTTTCCTGCAAGGAGAGATGAATCATGGTTTTTCTGGGTCTTGACCTGTCCTGCCACAAGTTCATCCTTCTTTCCCCAGCTGACGTTGATAGTGAGGTTGGATAGAAAAAGTAGACATGTAGAAAGGAAACACAAAGGAAGGACAGGGAAACAAAATTTTAATTCAGAAATTCTGCATATATTTGCAAGCCTGTTGCTCCCCCAGCCAGTCTCTCTGGTCAGTCACTTACAAATTACTAGGAAATCCATAAATGTTTTTTTTTCCATATTTTTTATTTGTTCAACATAGTCTTACACATTGGAGGAATCGTCGTTTCACATTCATGAACATAAGGATATTGACAAAGTAAGTTAAGGCTGATGCTAGTCCATGGTCTCCCTGCTTTGACTACTCCCTGTTCCCAACTGCCTTGATGTCCCCTCTAAGCACTCCCTCCCCTTCTGCCCCCTCCCTCCCCGCCTCAGTGTCATAGCTATGGTTCCCCCTGCTTAAGTAAAAATTCACCTATGCTGAGGATATTATTTAGCTTAGCTAACTTTTGATCTGACTTAGGTTGTATTCTAGCTTCCATACATGAGTGAAAACATTCAGCCCTTGAGTCTCCGAGTTTGGAATGAAATCCATAAATCTTAAAGTCAGCAATACATCCATTCACTTGTATTTTGTTCACTCTTAATTAACCTCCAATAAATAGATTCAGAAAAGAGAGAAATGACACATCAAGGGACCTATAATTTAGGGGACTTTCCAGTGCTATCTGCTGATCAGTTAATAGCACGTTGGCATAAGGACCCTGAGACTGACCAGAGCAGCAGAAACTGTGTTGAGATTTCCAGATTGATATCACCCTTGCGCAACTTTCCATACCCATACCTCACCAAATTTCCTTTAAAAAAAAAAAAGAAAGAAAAGAAAAGAGCTGGGAACCCTAAAATGTGTCTTACTCTGGAGATGGCCTACTCTAAACATTGTCTGTTTCTTGAGATCACCCCTGCTTCTGTCTTAAATATGTATGTGCTTTCCTAAATAAACCTCTGTCCATGCCTCTGATTGGCTAGTGCTGAAATTCTCCACCACCTGAACCGAGGACCCCGCCTATCCTGAGCCCAGTTCCCTTTTTCCCCAGAAACTCCTCAGATTTTTTTTTTGGAGCCCTCTTCTGCTGTGACAACAGTGTCTAAGGAAACAGCTACAGAAGACACAAAAGTTATGTGGTTGAGGGCTCCTCCCCTATCCACGTTGTTGGACAGAAAAATGCTATACCATTAGGAAAACAAGAACTGCAGCTAAAATAACGTAACTTCTGTATAGCACAGTTTTATTCTCTTTCAAAAGAATACCAAGAAACTGGATCCAGTGATAGTGTAGCAAAGAAACCACATTTTTGAAGAATTATAATGAATATTTAAAAAGAGACAGAAAAGCTGGTCGTAATGAAGACCAGTTCTTTCCCAGCACTTTACTGATAGAAAAGCTTCATAAGAGTAATAAGTGGGGGCTGGAGCGGTGGCTCAGTGGTTACAGTGCTTTCCTTGCATGCACGAGTCTGTGGGTTCGAACCCCAGCACCACATACACAAGGAAGTGTCAGAACAACGAAGGCCAAGTGAAAAACTAAATAAAGTTAATTCTCTCTCTCTCTTTCTCTCTCCTTCTCTCTTAAAAAATGTATATTATAAAAGACTAATAAGTGCATCTATAGCCTGGAAGGATGCTTGGTCAGGTCAACTCCTTGGGTACCAATGCTGCAAATGAAGCAGGCAGATTTCCCAGAACTCTGTAAGGCAGATGTATTTCACCCATGGATTGCTATGTAAACACGAAAATACTCTTTTACTATTTTAGTAGTCAATCAGGGATCTAAGCAATTTTATTCATTTGTTGTAGTCAAACTGGACTGGTAAAAAATTTTAAGTTATTTCTCCTAGAGAAATGATTTACGCATGCCTCTTTTACTTCCAGTGAAAAAAATCACATTAGTAGAATTTATTTTAGCCAACTCCCTGACAGACATGTGGCATTTTGAGTATATCTTTGTGATTCAGTAACGTCCCTGTCTACAGAAAGTATAAATTAATTTTTCGAACTCCATGTTTGCTGCTGTTAACAAAGATGAAAGAATCCAAGAACTGAGGCTATTATTTATGGAGATATTAATGCTTCAAGTTGATGCTAATATATCATCATTAACAAATATTTGTCAAACGTTCTGACCTGGACAATCATCAAGAATACAACTAATAATAAATGCTGGCAAAGATGTGAGGGAAATATATACTGAAACATTGTCAGTGGGACTCAAATTAACACAACCACTTTGGAAAGCAGTGTGTGAATTCCTCAAAAGACTAGAGATGGAAACTCCACACAACCCAACTATTCCACTCCTTGGTATTTATCCAAAATAACTAAAATAAGCATACTATAGGAAACATGCATTCCAATGTCCAATGCTTACAGCAGCACAATTGCAATTCACAATACTAGATTATAGGTCCAATCCAGGAGCCCATCAAGAGATGAACGGATTAAGAAAATGTGCATGCGCGCGCACACACACACATAGAGTGAAGTTTTACTCAACCATAAAGAAGAATGAAATTATGGCATTTTCTGGTAAATGGATAGAACTGGAGACCATGATGCTAAATGAAATAAGCCAGACTCAGAAAGCCAAAGGTCAACTGTTCTCTCTCTTGTGAAAATACTAGAATAAAATAGGGAAATAAAGCGGGAAGGAATCTGTTGAGAATAGAAGGGAGATCAGTGGGGCAAAGCAGACATGGATGAGAGAGCACAAGGGAGGTTCTACAAAATTAAATTGACTAAGTTACGCTACGTGCGTGTACGATTATACCATGGTGAAGTCCATCTTTATGTGTATCTATAAAGCAGCAATTAAAACAATCAATAAATAGGAAGAAGAGCACAGAGGAAGGAGAACAGAGGGAGGGCAAGGAGGGAAAGTGGAAGCACTGGGGACTGAAAGGGAGAAAACTATATTCCATGTGTGTACAAATATGTCAAAATGAATCCCATTATTGTGCATAACTATTATGCACTAATAAAAACTTTCAAGATAAAATTTTGCCTACAGTGGTGTTTGGATACAAACCTGCAAAGGAAGATTTTGAAAGATTTTTGTGTCAATAATATGATGATGATAAATCTTATTATACAGACCACACTTTTGTAATCCCAAAGAAAAATAAGGAATACGGAATTTCAACACATCCCACACATTCCTTGAGAGATGGGAGATGGAGAAGTTGCTAAAATGATAATAAATCATAAGTAAATATGTGGATGAGCATTAAAGACATTGACACTGCAGACAAAAGTGAAAACACTGGTATGATATGTATGTAGCTGTCACTTGAGCTGGATGACCATTGTGGTAAACGGGAAGACACCATTTTATTCTGTGTTTCTGGAGGACTTTCAGAGTGAGTGAGTTGTTCAGATGCAGCTGACACTCACTACTTAACCAATTGCCAGAAAGAAAAAAATATTGCATCAATGATGATAAAAAGAACATTAAAAATAAGTTGACGGAAATGTCTAACATGCGTAGCAATCCCAAGCCAACAAGTGAACTCATTCAGGTACTTGTAGCTAAATGATGATGATAGATACATTAATAGTGACTTCTTAAAACCGGTGCTTTATGATGATTATTTGTTGTCAGAAAGGTTGATTAGTAATACTAGCCTTTGAATACACTCAGGTAAAATGATCACTTCCTTCTGTAAGACTGACATCGTGAAACTCATCCTTATAATTTTCAAGAATTTGAGCTAAATTAAAGTTCTGACTTATGTTTTAGACTTATCATTGGGTTCCAAAAGGAGTTCACCTCCTTATGTGTGGGTGTCTCTCAGAGTAAAGATAATTTGTTAGCCTTATACATTTTTATAGCGGAATGATTATCTGTTAGCTAGGACATATGGTCCTGGCCTTTAAATCAACAATGATGTTTCAGGCCCAAGGAGAAAAGTTGCAGAAAGGATTCACTGTAGTCTTTGCTTGTAA
Organism: Aplodontia rufa; assembly: GCA_004027875.1. Taxonomy (NCBI): domain Eukaryota; kingdom Metazoa; phylum Chordata; class Mammalia; order Rodentia; family Aplodontiidae; genus Aplodontia; species Aplodontia rufa. Next base: position 5,288 of record PVKS010012014.1, on the reverse strand, counting down.
AACTCATTTAAAACACGTAATATGTTAGGGTGCATCTAAGTTACATGTTAACTAAGCATGCTTTAAATCCTCCCTTTGGGTTAAGTTGGAGGAGGAAAATTTTACATTGCCTTAAGGATCATGAAAATGTCTGGATTTTGAATTTATTGTTCTGAATTTAACATTTAAAAAAAGCCACTTGATTTTGCTGCAGAATTATGGCGAATGCTTAGATACTCACATTATGGAGTATAATTTATATAAAGTCAGTGCTACAGATTCCAGCAAAATGTCTGTTTCTCTGGGTGGGATTGTTTTCTTCCATCTTCCAACTTAAACTATGTAACTCTAACATGACATAGAGAAAAACATTTAGTGGTCAACTTTGATAACCACTTTATTCTAAATGTCAAGTATATTTATTTCTCCTTTTTTTGAATTTTAGGTGGAAAGTAGGTTTTTGTTGTGGTGGTGGTGGTGTTTTCTTTTTTGCCTAATCAATTTTTATCAGCATCCGGGGACACAGTGTTAAGCATTTGAGGCCACATGCAGGTTAAAAAATGAAGTACGTGCATGGCTTCATTAGGTGGTGTGATCCATTGCTGAGTGAAGGCTAAGTGTTGTTCTTGGTGCTGTAAATATGTGGCTTGTGTCCAAAATAATTTTGTATATGTACTTTAAAAAAAATCCTTTAACTATTCATTTAATTCTTTTACTTTGTGTGTCCAGTGTTTTCTTTAACATAATTGTATACAAATTCATTCTTCATTTTCTTTAACATAATTGTATACAAATTCATTCTTCATCTGAAGTAGAAAAATTCCAGTAAGCAGAAACCCGCTTTCTCTACAAAGACATCAATTTATTCTTATCCTTACACTTTCTTCAGTGAAGAATTCTAGCCAAAATTTTAACTTCATTCTGTTCAGGCTGTTCTGGAGGTTGACAGACCAGTTCTTTGTAGGAAGATTTCTTTGGCTGTCCTAAATTCATGAAAAGTGTTCTAATTTTCTGCTAAAACTCTGCTGGGTTTCACTCTGGGGTATTTTAGAATATGTAAGACTGCACAAAGGAACTGATTTATCTTTTTTGCTTATACTAAATCCCAATATACCACATTTGTCTTTTTAAAGGTCAGGCATGATAGAAACAGGCAATGTTTCTCACTTACCTTGTTTTCTTGTTGGATTTTCAGATCTGAGTTCTTTGGAAAACGTTAATGTGAATTTCTATACATGCAACTGCTCCATTGCGCAGAGTATGATTTATAAAGGATTCTAGGATCTGGGAATATAAAGTGTCTGCTGTACCCAAGATATTATTCATATTAGTAGTAGCAGCAAGAGCAATCTCTTTCCTAATTAGTGATTTCTACCAGTGTCTCAGAAATGGCCTGAATTCTAAGGTCAAATGTAGTGTATTATAATTTCCTAGAACCTCTTCTGGGCTCTTTTTAAAAAATTACTTTGAAATTTGCATCACTCTAGGATCTTTGTATCTTTTCTTTCTCAAGAGGGCTGTTAAAAAATCTCCACTATTGGAATAGTAATCTCTAAGAAGTAGCAGCATGAGTGACCAGCTGTGATTGGAACAGCCAAACTTCAGGGGAAAAATTTGCCACTTTCATCTAATTAAGAGAGAGGACAGGTTTTTTTTTTTTTTTTTAATTTTAAAATTCAACTTCTTCTAATAACTGGGTTGGTATAGTGGTTAATGAAAGCACGTAATTGCTAACAATAATTATTTTGAAACAGTAGTTCTGGGAATAGCCAGAGTCTGTGTGAATGAGGTAACCATTAAGTAGCCCAGAGTATGTTTGAATGGGGGTGTGCATAAGAAAAGGAGTTGGGGCCAAATAATATTGAGAAATTGGTGCCAGCTAGATTAAGGAGCATTCTGATTGCCTTATGCGCATCGAACGACATTCAAAGACATAAATAAAAATGAGAAAGGTAATATCAGATTTCTGACATTTCAGTGGTGGTTTATGAAATTCACATATACACTGGCACAAAGCCAGGAGCAGAGACAGAGTCGAATGTATTTATCAACCTCATCGGCACCAGAGGAGATTCTGGGAATCGGAAGCTTCATCAATCCAAAGGCAACAAAACCAGGTTTCAGCGTGGACAGGTAATAGAAGGGTTTTCATCAATTTTTATCCACTATCCTTCCTCTCATTTCTTTCACTGAAAAGACACACAAACAAATTTCCTGTGATATTCTTTTGGTACCTATTAGGAAGTGCAAGGGGGTCGTTTCTTAGTGTGCGGGTTATTGTTCTGGAGTTGAGAAGACACAGACGATGCTGGGAACAGTGCAACTGTATAAGGGAGTTCCGCTTTCTTCATTTAAAAACCAAAGCAAAAAATAAATCCCCAAGATTCTTCTTTCAGATAGGGAAGACTAGCTTGTAACAAAATAAGCATCCTGTTGAGGACAACTAGAAATGCTTGATAAAACATCTTTCAAACTAGTTTGGAAGGCATTGGAGAGCTATGCAGCCAATTAGGGCTGGATGGTGCAGGATTCTGCAGAGAAAGAAAGTGCAGAGGAAAACCTGGTACCAGCATAGTTTTCTGCCATTTGCCAACAGGTTCTTGGAAACAAGAACGCAGCCCAAAGGTGGCAGTGGGGGGTGGGGAGTCTGAGATGCTGTGCAGAGGTTTAGGAGAATCCTGGGGCTTGCATTCCACCCTACCAGTGATTAGAGATCCTCAGAAACCCACATTTGAAAAGTGGATGGCTTACATACATGAAGCCCTACCAAAGAAGATCTGGGACAGGTTCTGCAGTTGACAGCAGAGGGGTGACACTAGGAAGCAGCATGAAGGGATGACAGAGTGAGGAAGATAAAGAGGAAGACCAGACTGAGTCTACTGCTGTCGGCAGCAGGGACCGGATCCCTCCAGGACCTCAGATGAAGACTCAGCACCAAGGCTTCAGTGACTGGAGCTGTAGTGGGAGAGAGAGCCAGTCGTGGGGCAATCAAAGGCAGCCCCCTTCCCTGTTGCCATGGCTACTCCATCCATGGAATCAGTACCCAACAAGCACTGCTGGCATGGCCAAGGCAAGACCTCTACATGTAAAACTAAAATGTCATTGAAACAATTTTAAAGACATAAATGAATGGAGATATTATTAAACCTCTATTCCTGCATCAGAAGACTCAATAGTATAAATTTCTCACTTTTCTCAAAGTGATCTGCAGTTTTAATTCAAAGCCAATCAAAATCTCAGGAAGATTGTTTTAAGTAGAAGCTGGCAAACTAATTTTAAAATACATGTGGAAATGCAAAGAGTCAAATACTCACAAAATCACCTTGAGATGAAAAAAAAAAAGAACTGGAACATTTACAGTACCAAGTATCAAAATGAGATTAAGGCAAGTAAGACAGAGTCAGTTTGCATAGAACATGAATAATAGAGCAAAGAAACAGTCCAGCAACAGATTTGCACGTCTTGATGCACAGCATCAGGGAAAGCATTGTTTTTTCAATAAATTTTTATGGTAACTTGGATATCATTATAGGGAAAAAAATGAAATCATGATCTCTATTCTCTACCCAAACCCCAATTCACTTAATTACAAATTTAGGTCTAAATGTGAAAGGTAAAACAATAGTATGTCCAGAAGATAACAGAAAAAAATCTTCATGATTTTGGGGATAGACTAAGATTTAAAAATTTTTGTGGTAAAATACAATAATGTAAAATTTATCATCGACAATTTTTTTAAAAAATCAAAAAATTTATTTTATGTTTTCGTTATTTAAACATGCTGATTTGAAGTACATAGACTTTTTAACTGTATAGTTCAGTGGTATTAACTTCCTTCACATTGTTTGCAGCTATCACCACCTTCTATCTCCAAAACTCAATTTTATCACAAAAAATCAAAACTCTGTACCCTTTCAAAATGAGACCATCTTTAAAAAAAAAAATTAAAAGGGTTGAGATATAGCTCAATGGTAAAGTGCCCCTGGGTTCAATCCCCAGTACAAACAAACAAACAAAATTTATATATATATATATATATATATATATATATATATATATATATATATCTCAACTCCCTATTCTTCATTTTCTCAGCCCCTGAAATCTCTATTCTGTCTGCTCTCTTCATTTATGTATTTGACCAGGTGCCTCATAGAAATGAAATTTTATATTTGTCTTTTTATAGCTGTTTAATTTCACGTAGACTAATGTCCTTCACTTTTGCACCAATTATAGAATGGGACAGCGTTTTTCTCATTTGTAAGGCTGTATAGTATTTTATCTTCTCACCCATCAGTGGACATGTGGTTTGCTTCCAATTTTTGGAGGTTGTGAATAATGCTGCTATGAACATGGGTGGGCAATTACAGAATAAGATTTTAAAGACAGAAACAAAGTGCTAAGTGTAAGAGGAAAAAGAGATAAATTATGTTATTTTAATAATAAAGACTTCTGTTCTTCAAGATGCTGTTAAGAGAGTAAAAAGTCTAGTCACATAGTGGGAGACGATGTTGTAAAATATGTGCTGGCAAAAGACTTGTATATAGACTGTATACAGAACACCTGCAGATCAAGGAGAAGAAGACAGATAACCCAATTTAAAACATGGCATGACATTTGCTGATGTACTTTACAAAGGAGGCTATCCAAAGTACCAATAAACATGAAAAAACGTATCCACCCTTGTTAACAACTAGAAAAAACAATGAAAACCATAACAAAGCATTACCGTGCACAATCAGAAGTCTAAACTTTAAAAGAATGCCAATAACAAGTATTGTTATTGTAGCCTATGGAGTGCACATTGATAAAAGCTTTTCAGAAAACAGATGATCCATGAAAGTAGAGCATATGAACCCCTTGTTCCCCAACAGAAATACATGCAAATATGAGATGACATAATTAAGAACATTATGCAAAGCATTATTCTTGGAAAAATATTGCCCATAAATAGCAAAATGGGTGGATAATTGAAAATAATATTTACTAATGAAAATGAATAAAATGCTGTTGAACCAAACAGCATGGATGGATTCTGCACATGTTGAATGAAACATGTCAGTCAGAAAGTGAACACACTGTAGGATTCTATTTAAGATATTTCCAGATCAGGCAAAACTAATTAAGCATGTTTAAAAACAGGGTAGCAGGGGTGGAGCGATGGCTCAGCGGGTACTGCGCTTGCCTGGTGTCGGGAGTGGGATCCGCCATGCCAAGATGGCGCCTGAGGCTAGGGCGCCGCCCAGTTCTTTGAGGAAGTAGAAGCTGGCTGTAGTGCGCTTGCGTGGCATTTAGGGAAAAGTCAGAAG
>PVKS010012013.1:0-55008 GCA_004027875.1 Aplodontia rufa | reverse complement strand
AGGTGAAGGTGGAGACCTACTAAACCATATGCATCATGTGAAGGTGGAGACCTACCAAATCACACATGTCAGGTGAAGGTGGAGAACTACTAAACCACGCGCGTCAGGGGAAGGTGCAGACCTACTCTGAGGCTGCTCTTTGCAGTCTTTTAATCAACCCCTTGTATTCTGTATTTGTTCAGATCTCTGACAATGATCAAAAACATGAATCTCGTGAAGATGACTCCAATTTAGGCTCAACTACTGCTAGCTTACAATGGCAAGAGCTTACTTAGAATGTTCCTGGGGTCATGTGAATTTTTAAAAATTCATGGTGTTTCCTGGTGTTTTCCTGTCTGTGTTCCCTGAAGTTGAACCTTCAGAGCCAGGGTCAGCCCACCAATCCCATCAGTCCTGGAACACCAACATACCTATGTCTCCCCTTCCCAGGCTCCAGGGAGCCGTGGTGCCCTGTTCCGACTCATTCACTGAGATGTCCTCTGAATTTGATGCAGAAACAAGGGCCCGACAAGAATCTCTTGCAATTTTCTCTTGACAAAATCCAGATTGGTTTCAGAAACAGTGCTAAGAATCTGCTTCCTGCGTTCTCTCCCTACCGCTCCCAGAGCATCACAGAACTAAGCCTGTCGAGGCCTTTGGTGAACTGGGACAAAAACATCAACTTTTACCTCTCCTCGAGGCTGTGCTTTGATAGATGGTTCCTTGGTTCACATGATACGCTGGACGGCATGAGTTCCCTGGCGCAGCCTCTGCTTCCTCCCGCACGCCCATGGACCCCGACCCTGGGACCCAAACTGCACCCAGACACTCAGAGTTTGTGAAATGTGCTACCTTCCTCCCATTTTCTTAGATGTCTGAACGTGGTGAGCTCAGGAATGAACCAGAATCTCTCACATGCGTTTGCTCTGGTGCACAGATTGTCTGGTAGTTTTGCTATATATGCTTCCATTCAGAATCACTGACATCTATGGGAACTGTCTGCCCACGGCAACATTACAGGACCTCTTCCACCAAGTGTACTTTTAAAAACCAGCAGAGAAACAGTAATTATAAATTGATTGTGAGCATATGTGCACATTTATGTGTGCAAATGTGAACTCTCTCTCTGGAAAAAACATTTCCAGTTTTGAACATGCTTTGCAATGGTCAAATTAAAAGCAGACCTTTTCACACATTAGTTTCCCGCTGAGGCCACTCTCCTCCCTATGACTACGAAGGAGGAAGGAGCAGAATGCCCCTTTGTGACAAGGACTTGGGTTGTGCAGGACAGTGTGTGGGAGGGAAGGGAGAGGCCTTTGTGCCGGCTTCCCTGTGCGGTGCTATTCGTGTAAAATGACAATGATGGCTTTGCTTCAAAGCCACAGTGCAATAATCCCCTTCTCCATGCCATCCGAAGCACACCAGCCCCTAAAGTAAGGGCCTTGTGCCAGCATGGCTGTCCCCTGAGTGCCAGCTTGCTCTGTGCAGAGGGGACGCCTGGGAGCTGGGCCTGTTCCCCTGAACGGGCTCTGCAGTGTGCATCGACTGGCACCCGGAGGCTGCCTCGGGCCCCCAGGGCCTTCTTAAGCCCCTGGCAGGCTGCCAGGGCAGCTCCAGCTTCGAAGCCAGAGAATGCCTGGCTGGCGGCTTCGGGAGCCAGGGAGTTACATGGTGCCCTGGGGTGATGACATTTTCCAGAACGCACAAGCTAACAGTCCTGGAATGGGTGTTCAGGGGACTGTGGGTATGCTCTGCCCCATCTCAGCCTTGGGATGCCCATCCATCTCCGCAAAGTGCCAAGGTACACTGTGTCAGCCTTCATGGCACAGGTGGGGACGCTGTCCTTTGTTTATGCCACCTCACTGCAGAGGGAGTCAGGTTCGAGCCAAGGGGCTTCTGTTTATCATCATGTTTTGAATTCACTTTGTTCAGGAAGCTACAGGCTTGCATGCACCTAGGGGCATCCTGGGCCTCGGCACATTCTCGCATCTTTAAAAAGACAACGCAATTGTGTGCACACAAACACCTTTTAAAATGCACACAAGCATAGTGGGTATCCAGGTCACACCAGGACCAAGAGCTAGAGTCACCCGTTGCTGAGAGCAGGGTGGCTGCAGATTGACCTCTGGCTGGCTTTTGTTCTTCCAACGAAGCGCTCGGAGAGGGAAGCCATGTTCAGACTCAGCATTCATCATGAGCCCCTTCAGTGTTGCTAAGCTCAACATCTCCAGGCTGGAGGCGTTTGCTCAGGTTCCCCACTACGCCAGTGGGGATGTTTCACAGACTGGACAGATAAAGGCAGAATAACCAAGTTCCTTCTTCTAAGCTGTTAGATTAAAAGAAAGTTCTGGTGTCCCTGAGCCTCAGGTGACTTGAAGACCAGTCCACCCCTTGACAGTGACCCCACGGTGACACAGACTGTGCCTACTGCCCACTCGCATCACCCCAAAGTGACCCATGCACGCCCCCTTGTGTGTTAGGACGAAGGACTGAAGGTCGCCACCCTGCCAAGAAGTGGGGCGGCCACCGTCCACACCACGGCCTTGCAGGCCTGCAGTGTCACTGTGCCGACACGCGCATGCAGGTGCCACTTGTGCGTGTTGAAACAAACCAGTCACTCCTGCTCCTGCTCCGCAGCTAAATTAGAGAGTATTCAATTAATAACAGCTGAATATTCTGTCACGTTTAGGAAGATGTATGGTGAGACAAGCGGGTTGTGATGTATCTGACAGGAAGGATAAAGGTTCTCCCGACACAGTCTGGCAGATACTTGGCTCCTACCGCCGTTCTTTCTCCTGTTCTAAAACGTCAGCAGCACAGACCCGCGACCCAGTGCGGGCTTCAAGACAGAAACACTGTAAAGTGAGCCGCGAAGCCTGTGCCAAGCCTCGAGAGGGGCCCGGTCGCTTGTTCCCGTGTTCCTGGCTGCCAGCTGGCGGCCACACAGACACCCGGGCACTGGGCGGCCCCAGGCCCCCACGGGGCTCCACCCCTGCTGGGCTCCACAGTCCCAGTGACCACAGGAACGCACTTTTCTTATTTGACACACAGTGAGGGGACAAGAGTGGGGACCCCGGTACAGTGCACTCAACAGCACTCTCTGTTCTTGGACCTCTCCAGGCCGCTCTGGCCCCTTCAGAGCTGAGCAACTGCCCAACGGCAGGATGCCTGGCCGCAGCCCCAGAGCCTGTATCCACGTTCCTCAGGAGGCTGTGAGGCCCAAACTGGAAAGGAAACAAGAGACCACGGTGAAATCGTAATGCCCGGGTGCAGCAGAGCCATGAAGGACACAACTCAATTACGCTCCCCACACCCAAGCAGCCGTGGGGCCCAGGCCTGGAGGGGCTGCGCTCAGGTCCAAGACCCCCGAGGTCGAGGCCCACATGGGCTGGGCGCTCGCACGGGCCCTGGAGCAGCTGCACCAGGGCGAATACGCTCCTGTCAAATGTGCATGTGAGGGGCTCTGCCAGCTCCGACCTCACACCTGGAGCCAGAGATGAGCGGCACATGCCCCGCCACACCAAAGGGCTTTGGAACAGGAGGGCCTTGCGGGGCAATGCCACCGTCACTTCCAAACGTGGTCACTTCCAAAGCCGGACCCTTCAGCCCCTCAGATGCCTACGGGACTGTGAAGGAGCTCACAGGTGGGCAATTTCGCTGTCCCTGGAGGTCTTCCCCATCATGCATTGTACTTTAAAGAAACAGGATACGATGACTACACAGCCTATGCACGCAACCTCGATTCACTGATATCCCCATATACATTATCAAAATAGATATCTGCTGGAGGCATCGATCTTCCCTCAAGTCTTAGCAGCTTCCTTTTGAATCTCCTGCTTTTTTTAAATCAGAGAATTGCAGTTACACATAGTAGGTGGGCTCATTGTGACCAAATCATACGTGCATAGAATTAGATTCCAGGTCGCGCCCTCCACTTCTTCTGCTCATCTCCTTATTGACCTTTGATCCCACACATGGAGGTGGGACCCCCGGGTGGAGCTAACATGCACAGGACAAGAGTCTGGTGTGGAGGCTCTGCGCCCTCTCCCCAGCCCCATCAGCAGAACGCTGCCGAAGCTCATGCTTGCTGGTGAGAGGCCTTCAAAGTCGATCCTCGTTATGGAACTTCCCTGCCAAACACATAGTCCTTTCCTCAAGGGGAATCTATAAAATTGAAACGTGTTCCTGGCATCAGCACTCATCTCCTCTTAGCAGAAAATACATGTGAGGGAAGACTGGTGCGTGAGGGCCCTGGTCCGGCGGACGAGTTTCACCTGGCGGATGGCATGTGGGTGCCTCTCGGGCTCACTGCACCTCTGCCTGCGTGGACGCCTCCCCTGCAGTTCTTCCAGGCTCCCCAGATGCCTAACGGTCGCCAACTTTCCCATCCACTTCACTGCACCGACCAAGCCCTGGTGGTGCTTATGCGTCGAGGTCACTCCCCCAGACACCAGGTGACCCTGTGCGCAGCAGTGCCTGCACCTAATTAGATGATATGACCACCACGCGTTGGGGAGGGTTTGAGCTTGGGTTTCGACTAACTCTTAATAGAGCTTAACTGACACCTTCCGCAAGCATCCTACCCACTCTCGCCTCTTCACCTTATAGAAGGCAATCGGCTGCCAGGCTATGGCGAGGCTGCTCAACGTGCCGGAGGCCGCTGCTCGGCCTTGCAGAACACCTCGGGGTGGGTGGGGGAGACGGGTCTGTTTTAGGAGCACTGAGTCTCTGCATACTCCGATATCACAGCTCAGATGGCACAGGGGCCCTGAAGGCAGCTAAGGTGACACAGGGGATGATCCCACTCCTTCAAACTACTCCTCTTCAGGCACCACCCTGAAAGCTCCCAGGCTTTTCAAGGGAAACACTGCCACATCATGGGACTCATGCAGGGTGCAGACCGCCAGGTTTAGACACGGTGGCCTCATGCAGTGTGCTTTAAACTCTTAGAAACTGAGACCTCCAAAGAGCCTGTGCTTGTGTAGGTTGTATCCATCCATAGCTGCTATCTTAGAAATGTGAACTGAGAAAGTTCTAAACGTTCAGCAATTCATTAAAAAATACACGCACTGGGGCTGGAGCAGTGGCTCAGTGACTGGAGTGCTTGCCTGGCATGCGCAAGGACCCAGGTTCAAAGCCCAGCACCACATACGCAGCTAAGCATCAGAGAAACAAAGGGCAGATGAAAAAACACAGTTGATTCTCTGTCTCTTTCTCTTAAACACAAACGCCACACACACACACACACACACACACACACACACCGACGACAAACAACACACTCTGATGAAACGTGTTCAAAACAAATAGATCAGTAAGAAGAGTGGGTCTGTGGGCCCCCGCTGTTGGCTTGACAGAGGACAGCTGGGTTCTTGTCTCTTTCTGCACCATGCAGGCCCTGGAAAACGCCAGAGTGCACTCACAGACAGGAAGGCAGGCACTGTGCACACCTGGTCAGCAATGTGGTGCTGGCCTCCAGAGAGGGTGCTGGGTCAGCAGACCCCATTGTGGCAACTACTACTTGGGGAGGCTTGGCCCCGTCCTGCCATCTGCAGGGAGGACACATGACCTGCAGACAGGGTGGACACGCTGACCTGACTTTCCCCCTGGTTCTTACAGAACTTTCCGGCCTGACTTTTTTTTTGGTTGTTGTTTTTAACAGAGAGGGACAGTGAGAAAGAGTCTTTCATGTGGCTTTCCTTACTCAGACACTTCGTTGTGAACGTGGTGCTGGGGTTTGAACCTGCATCCTTATGCATGGCAGGCAGGCGCTGTAACTGCTGAGCCACCGCTCCAGCCCAAGATTTGTTCCTTTTAACGGGCATTGAAAGGAAGATAAGAAGGGACAATGCAAGTCCTTCCAGCCTCCTGCTGGCTCTCCCACGCTCTCCCGCGAGTTTCCAGATGCTGAGACCAAGCCTGCCTCACCATCACTCCGGCCGAGGCAGCTGCATGACCTGGCTCCAGGCCCCTCATGCCCACCCAACACGAGCTCTCCGACACCAACCAAGCGTGTATTTTTCTTTTGTGGGCTTTTTAAATGTTTTAATGCTCCTTTTGAAGACTACATCTTAGTTGCTAAGAAACTCGTTTCTTATTGTGGACTCGGTGAGAGTAAAGATAAAGCAACTGTCAAAATAGCATGTTATTTTGACAGTAGCCGTATCATAACCATAAATGATATAGCTTATCTGTACATTTCTACCCTCACTAATGGGGCCTAAATACTGTGTTCTCAGATACTTCATACACACACAAAGACACACACGTGCATGTTAGTAGGAAGGCCATCGCGTGGGTAGACCTGAGTGTGCAGGAAAGGTGTGCCCACGCATAGGAACCACCAATCTGGAGGATCCTCCTATGCAGAGCTTCAGAGAGGCACGCATATGGCCCTGACTCTATCGCAAATGTCACCACATCTGAAGTATTTTAAAAGTGATGCAGTGGCGCACACCTATAATCCCTGCAGCTTGGGAGGCTGAGGCAGGAGGATTGCAAGTTCAAAGCCAGCCTCGGCAACTTAGCAAGGCCCTGTCTCAAAACAAAAAATAGAAAGAGCTGCAGATGTGACTCAGTAGTTAAGCACCACTGAGTTCAATTCCCAGTGCCAAAAAGCAAAACCAAAACAAAAGAAGAAACCTCTTTTAAAAAGGTGACATACATTTATGTCCTGTTCAGTTTGGTTTAAATCCTCCTTTTTATGTGCAGTAAACAGGGCCTGAACATGTCTTCCCACGCTGCCCTGATCCTTCATCTTGTGGCAGTAACTGCCTAATGGGCTGGACCACAACACTGCCCATCACTCTGTGCTTCTGAACCACACCTGTGCTGCCCAGGGACAGAATCAGCCTCCACATCACAGGGTACCCAGTGCCACCTCTGTGAAGTGCTGGTGTGCAAAGGGTCCAGGTGTCCTGGTAACAGCAGGTTCACCACCTGGAGATCCTAGCTACCGCGGACCTCCAGCCACCGGACGCAGGCACTTGAACACGGATCCTATCCCCACCTGGAGATCCGAGCAACTGCGGACCTCCAGCCACCGGATGCAGGCACTCGAACACGGATCCTGTCGCTGAAGCTTTGCTGATATGACGGCTCTGGTGGAAGTTGAAGGAGAAAACCCGGGTGTCATTTTCTCCCTCCGTCTGCCCAGGACGGCCTGCTATCGGATGTCCCTCATCACGACTCTTGACTATTTAGGGTAACGGCACTTATGACTTTGAGGAATATTAAGCAAGTATGAAGACTAATTACTGACACTCATCTCGCAACTTGGAGAATCCCCACGTTCTGATGAGGCGGCTGCGTGGGCTCCAATGTCAGCTAAAAATTACACAGCAGCAAATGGGCCCAGGCCGACGGGGACACTTAGAAATGCCATGTGTTGTCTTCACTTTCCCAGCTTTCTGTGCCACCTTAGGACTGTCTCCATGATCGAGAAGAGGACGCCATCCTGAGAGGCTGTGCTGTGGAGTTCCCCTGGGCGCAAGCCACCCAGCACGCACCACAGGCCAAGTGCTATGGAACCTGAGCCACTTCTCTGGGCTCCGCCTCTCACTCCTTATGCACCCTGGAGCAGAGAAAGGGACCTGCGCTCCTGTCCTTAGCACCCTTGCCCAGAAGCCCTCCTGCAGAGCCCCTGCAGGGCCGGCAGCTGTCTCCAAGTCCTCCTTCAAGGTCAGATGAGGCAAGCGGGCCCTGGTCTCATCCTGCGAGCAGTGGGGGTAGATGTTGGGACTTCAGCTCCCGTCCCAGTCAGAGCCCCAGGACACCCTCCTGTGAGCTCAGCTGGCCTGCAGGACATCAAGCCGCTGCCATGAGATTTGAAGCTTGAGATGGGAACTCCAAGCAGCCAGAGGCTTCTGCAGAAGAGGTGAGCAACAGGGAAAGCATCCGCTCCAGGCTGACCTCCTCCTGACAAATACTTGACCTTCAACAGTGGCGGCCACAGAGGCCACTGCAGCCTTATCTGAGGGTGTCGACCCAGAGTTGGAACTGCTCGGCCCGATTGGCCACCTCTCTCTGAGGAGGCCGATGGAGAGCTCTTATTCCTGTCCTCTGATCCACACAACTGCTCCTAAACCCGCAGGAAACGTGAAGCAGCAGAAGTCACCTGTGTGCCACGGAACGAGCTCCTACGCCAGGACACACATGCGTGCACACATCCTGTGAGACAATTGTCTCGCTTCCTATGGTGTCACGGGATCTCTTTTTCCCATTTTTGTATAAAAGTCTTGATGTTTTGGCTCTTAACACATTTCAGATCCTGCGAGTCTGTGTGCAGCCAGCAAGGCCTTTTCCTTGCTTGACAAAGATGAAAACGGAGAACAGAGAGTGCGTGAGTTTTACCCAGTGGCTGCGGCCCGTCCTCCTGGAGGTGGAGAAAGAGGCTATCCTCTTCCAGGGGAGGGCTTGGGGTGCATCAGTAAGCACCCACTCTCTGTGCGGATACTAGAGGAGGCGCAAGAAATGCTGTGTTCTGATCTGGAAACCTTTTCCACACTCTGCCTCCAATCCGGACCCAATCTGCCCAGGAACGGCCAGGCAGCCTGCCCCTACCACCACACTCAGGTAGGATTCCAGGGTGCACGAGGATCACCCCACCCAGCACACTCCTCCCCTTGAAGCACCACCAGTCACCCTATGCCTGCTCTCCTCTGGGCCCAAGCAGAGACAGCATGTGGTGGCTGGCACATGCTTTTCCCCAGCGTGCCCACAGTCATTCAAGACTCAGAGAGGTGTGGGCACTTGCCGAAGTCACACAGCCGATGACTGTCTCCTGCCCAGGAGGCCACAAAACACAGTCACATTCCTTCAAGACAGGACCAGAATGTGAACACACACAACCAAGCTTATCTTTCCCCAGGAGTCTCGGTCCTCTTATACCCTGACATATGTACAGTATGAATCACACGCTTGTGCGTGCACACATACATGGCTCACGCATGCAGTTCACCCTGTGACCCTCTGTAACCTGCACGTCTTACTTGGTGGTACCTGGTGGTGAGAAAACATAACTTCAGTCAGCTCGGACGAGCTCGGACTCAGGCGCCCTGCAGCCCTTCTACTCCCTGGACGTTCACTCAGCCGGTTAAGTGCCCAGTGCATCGTCCACACGCTGAGGCCACAACAGCTCCTCAAGGACTTGGGGAAAGAACTGTAGGAGAGAATGCACTGACTTTCCCAGAGAGTTTCGTGAACATGGAATCTGCCCTTCAAATCACTGAGAAGCCTGCTGATCAAAGTGGACCCAATGGCCCCACACCAGAGGAAAAGTGGGATCTTGTCACGGCCTGGGCACTGCTTGTTCTCACCCTCACCCCAGCCGTGGCGAGGCAGGACCCCCCTAGAGTCCTTCAGAAAACATTGGTGATGGTTCCTGCAGAAGCGGCACAGGAACTCTGTTGTCAGGTGGGAACCTGGATGGGAGGAGCTTGGGCAAGGGATGCTGTCCACCATGACTCTCCCAGGGGACACGTCACTGCATGTCCCATGCTAAGTGACCAAGGCTCGTGTGTAGTGCTGCACTGAACCTCCCGTCTGTCCAGGCTGCCAACCACAGGCAGGTGCTACCGAAGTCTCCTATGACTCTGGAGCTTCTCTTTGGTACAGGGAAATGACACTTCATCTCTAGGTACTCAGGACGACCACTTGAAAACAGACCCGTCACAGGCTTCGCTGGTAACACCAAGGGCCCTGTGAGCAGCAGATCAGCGTGGACGACAGAGGTGACTGTGGGCTTGATTCTGGGATGCAGGACGCCTGAAGGAGGCCAGTGGACCGACCATGTGTAAGCGCGGCCCTGCGTTGGGAAGCGGTCACCTGTGTGCATGGGAAGGCGAGCGAGCATTATCCAACAGACTTCTCTGGAGGCCCTGGGGAAGGTCACTGCGACCACTTTAGATGCTTCGCAGGAGGATCAGGTTCTCTTTGGCAGATGGTCGCGGAAGCTGTGGCCCAGCCTCAGCTGGTGGGGAAGTTCATCGCTGAGTACCACTGAACTGCTTTCATGACTAGCATCACCACCTTCTTTGGGTTCTTCAGATTTACATGATATGGCTCAATTGGAAGATCCAATGTCACCTCTCTCAGCACCTTCAACATGCGTATTATTACCGTTTTGCGGTGGTGCAGCGTGAACCAGGACCTCACACGTGCTAGGCACCCACTAACGCACCGAGTTGCATTCCCAGTCCCCAGCGTATTAATTCTAAGCACTTTGGTGAAGACACAGCATTATCGGCCCAGTTGTATAAGGGCAGACATGCAGATGTAGCTGGAACTGTCAAGACGAAGATGAAGCGTCATCTGTGTAGGCTCCATCCGTCACAGGGTGCTCTTAACACGCAGCTGCAACGATAAAGCCAAGACCCAGGGCAGCGTCGGGAAGAGACAGAATCCGGTAATTCTAATTTCCAGGCAATTGCTCCATCTGTGGGCCGTGCTGTCCTCCGATTTTTCACTCTAGAGTTTAAATTCCCTGCTTTGATATTTGTCTTTGGAGAGGAGATGTGGCACAGTGGGAAAACATGGACTTCAATGTGAGCGTTTCCATTCATTAACGATGTGACTTTCTGCATCACTCAGACTTAGTTTCCCCAATTTTAAAATGAGAATACAAGTGTTTACCTTCTAAGTTTGGTGCAGTGAATAAAAACATCACCTTGTAAGTCTGGGGTCAGACAGGTGGCCATCCCTGCTCTCTGTCCCTGTGTCCCTGTCTTCTCAGATAATTCACTAGCTCACAACGCAGATCAGAGCTAGGGCCTATGTAAAATTTCTGCTTGTACTGCAATAAAATGTTCTCAGCTTTCCTACCCACAGCTTCCTGCAGATCGACGGCTCCCTAAGAGCAGAAGCTAGGGCCGTGACCTCCTGGTTGGACCAGCCCTGAGCACACAGGGTCAATCAGAAAGCGGGAGAGCTGCCTGCTCCAGCCACTTGGGAGGCAGAGGGACCCAGGGGATCAGGATGTCTCCGATGCAACACTCTGCCCCTGTCTTTCAGGACTGCTAGGGCTCCTACAGATCTGAGCACACAAGGTACCAGAGGAGGCTGCTGCAATGCTGGCGTCACCACAAACGTCCTTGGGAATGCATCAGACACACGACCTTGAACTTCTGAGTCAACTTCCCAGCACCAAATGCCTGGTCTGGCCTGCTGCCTCTTCTGGGATTCCTGAATCTGCCCTTGTCTGCCCTGTCCCACGACCCTAGGGCCAGGGGTATCTTCTGCTGCAGGGGCATATGTATGGAAACAAAGCAATTTAAGATTAATCTAACTACCCCAGGATTCCACAGACTTTCTCTTATCTAGCCATGCCCATTCTACCTTTCCTCCTTAGCAACAGACCCAGTTTGTTGAAAGGACATGCCAAGACGTGACCGTATTTCTCAGCCTCGGCTGTGGTGTAGGTGGCTGTGGGGCAAGGTCCTAGATAACCCTAGGGATGGTGCATGCACGAAGGAGTTTTACAAGGGCTCCAGACAAGGAACTGACTCAGGTAAGAAGTCCACCCACCTCGGGCCTCCTCCGTTCCTCCCACAGCCGTGTCAGCAGAATGCATGGAGGATGGACCCCGAAGCTGCAGCGCTCCTGGAGACATCCCCGACGCACCAGCATGTTATCCCAAAGTCCTGGTTCTCCATCCATGGGACAAGGCTAGCCACTGGGTTGCACTCTCTTCATTTTTTCCTTCTTTTCCTTTAACGTCATTAGCAGACAGACACAGTCCCAAGTGAGACATCTCTGAACTGACCAAATCCGAGATTTCCTTGGAAACGTGCAAGGGATCGAAAGCCAATCTGGTCTTGGTACCTAATAACTGAGGGGTGTGGCTTCAGGTCTATGCGAATGAGCAGATCGGCCTGAATCACTTCTCCAGCAGCAGAGGGGACAGATAAGGACCTGGGTGAAAAGACCAAAATGGGGGGACTGCAAGAGCCTCTGTGGTAGAAAGGAAATGAGCTTAGGGGTCCCCAGAGCTGCAGCTGTGCGTGAGGACAGCACAGCTCCTACCTGCTGCCTCCCTGCGCTGCTGCTTGGGTGGAGGGATGCACCAGCTATGGGGTCACCAGGGGCCGCCTCGAGGCTGCTTGGCCAGCTCCTGTGGGGATCTTCTACACCACTTCTTGCCGGGGTCCGACCCCGCTGCTGGGGAGGACGGCTGCTGCTGGCGTCCTCAGTTGGTCCAGTGGCTCGTGCGCAAAGCCACAGCATCTCTGCTCTGATACGTGGTCCTGCACCCTCCTCACTGTCGGCTGTGGCTGTCCCTCAAAGCCGTGCCTCCCACATTCCCAGGCCACAAGCTGGCTAGCACTACTACCCCATTCTGAGATAGCTACAGGAAAGCTGAACCAAGCTCAGTTAAATTGATTTCCACGTGGTCTTTTTTTTTTTTTTTTTTTTTAGGTCAAGCTGCAGCTCTCTGATTTTGTATTTTAAAAGTCGGAGGTTAGGACAAGGTTAGTTAAAAATAGACTGTTTTATATAACAGTCTCCTTGAGTAGATACCTGAGCCATAACCTAGATATTGTCCTCAATGTGTCATCTACCTGTCTTCCTGTCTAAAATGGGTCTAAGACTGCTCTGAAAAGC
Source organism: Aplodontia rufa (assembly GCA_004027875.1). Lineage (NCBI taxonomy): Eukaryota > Metazoa > Chordata > Mammalia > Rodentia > Aplodontiidae > Aplodontia > Aplodontia rufa. The sequence continues at coordinate 42,429 of PVKS010012013.1, read as the reverse complement.
CAGGTTTGTGACTCTTCCTGCTCCAGGCAACGATCTGTAGGCACCACGGCCTAGTGGAAGCCTTTGAATCTTCCTGATCTTCCTGCAGCTCACTCTCTGTTGACGCTTCTCCAAGCCCCATGTCTTCAGCCTTCCCGAAAGCCTGCCTCTCACCCATGGAACCGTTCCACTGGCTTTCAGATGAAAACTACAACTCTCGGGGTTTCCTCCTGTCCGTTACTTACGCTTCCCCAGATGGGATACTATTTTGCCTAAAAGCGGTTGAAGGAAAGCCTACCATAAAAGGACTTGACCACTGGCCATCAGCTCGGGGTTTGGAGGTCCCTCTGGAAATTGGTGTGACAGCTTCTGCTGTTTTGTAGGTGATTTTGTCCCTAATACTTGCTCGGGGCTCAGTGAGGCATAAACCAAGCACTCACATGCACCTGCCTCCCAGGACCACGCGGAGATCTCCACCCAAAGGCACAACTGCGGTGCGGACCGGGCTCTACCAGGACACGCTCACCTTCACCAGAGGAGCGCAGCAAGAGAGAAGGAAGCCAAGGGTCGGCCAGCAGGGACAAAGCCCTTCCTGACGTGGATTCCTTGTCCAGGAGTCATATTTAAATGACAGGGCAAATGACCCTAAGGTGCCGAGTACCCTTGACCTCTCACCCTGGAGCTGAAACACTTGACTTTGCTTGCCAGAACCCCGCTGGCTGCTCACAGAAATGTCAGTTGATGAACTTGAAAAGCTTCAGAAGAGTGAAGTGCTGGCCCAGACATCTGCATCGTGTGTTTTGGATGCCAAGGAAGAGTTTGCCAGAATGTGCTGTAGGCCCACCGGGCCCAGGATGCCTCCCTCGAGCACCGTCCATGAGGCTGCTGTCATGATCCACGCTTGAGCTGGGACAGGCAAAACCATGAATCCCCCTCCCAGGGGAGCAACAGAGGGGAAATGGCTCACTCACATCCACGCCCCGTCCTCTCAAGAGTCCTCTACGTTTTGGTTCAGACTGCCACATTTAATCGCATTCCAAGTGCGGGAGCCTCTATCTCTCCGTCCTATATCTAGTGGACAGCCAATACCAAAATCCACAGGTGAGAAGGCTCTTCCCTTCCGTCCTCCCACAGAACTGTGCAAATGTCGACTACAGGGCACATTACTATGCACTGAAGAGAGGGGCTGCTATGGATGTCTTCCGCACTGGGAGCTGCAAGAGTGAAGTCCACACCTCATTCATGCCTCATGCTTGAGGGACACACTTCACTCATTGTTCCAGCCCAAGCACCTGCACCATCCCTGGCACACTGCAGCTACTCAGCAAATACATAATTACATATCATACACACCCTGGTTACCGGGTCTGAGCTCTGAGGTCCTCCCAAAGAAATATGGCCCCACATTGCAGTTTCTACATCCACTGCTCCCTCCTCTGATTTGGTGCCCACAACTGGGGGCAAAGTCCACAGCCACTAGAATGCAGTATCCTTAAAGGCAGAACTGGATCTTTCCCTAATTCTAGACGTCCACACTAGGATTTAAAAGGTGCTTTCTCATCACATGGTTCTGCATGTAGGAAGCACAGGGCATTCAACGTGTCTCGTTGCCATGGTCACAGATCCGTCAAGACAGCTGCCACCCAGGGGGCCCGGACCACGGTGCTGGACCCTGGAGCAGCATGCTCTGCCAGCCTTTGCCAACTACAGATGCAGTCTCCAGCATGGTCTCTGATGCACAAACCCCCAAACCCAGCACTTTTCAGTTCCTCTCCCCACATTCGGATCAAATCGTGTTTCCTCTATACATGGTTGTGATGCAGCCTGCCTTGCCTACTCCCAAGCCCATGCGGTTGGTGGCCACCATGCCTCTTCTTTCTCAATCTGGGGAATTTTCATGAGATAACTTTTAGTTTTATTTATTTTTTATCAATTTTATTTATTTTTTCATCTGGCCTTTGTTTCACCAACACTTAGTTGTGTATGTGGTGCTGGGGTTTGCACTCAGGTCCTTGCACATGCCAGGCAAGTGCTCCAACTGCTAAGCCACTGCTCCCGCCCTTACTTAGCTATTTTTAATTTGTGAGGCCTGGAATTACAATATAAAACATTAGTGGAATAGTTCAATCTAATCTTACTTTGTTGTTAAGATCTCAGGTAAATGAGTACCGATGTTAAGCGCTTGTGCACACACACACACACGCATACACACACACCTCTACTTCACAAAATGCTGCAGCCAGGAACGTCCCCAAACCCAGGAGGAGAGCCGGCATTGTACTGCTTAAATTAAAAGGAAGAAAAAAGCAAGAGAAAAAAAAAGTATAATCATCTAAACTTCTAAAGACAGCAATTTAAGCAAATTGCCATATCTGCTTTTGGAAATGAAAATGCTCATTTCTTTTGAAGTAAAATTGAGCAGGTCAATCGCTGTGACAATCCTCTCGCTAACCACTAACAAAAGATCAGTTTGGGTAGCTGGGGAGGCCACCCCGTAGCAGGTGTTCGTGGAGTCTTGAATGATTCTGCTCACCATGAGTGGAAGAGCCAGGCCCCGTGTACAGCATGCCCGCCAGGTAATGCCAGAGCCCCCTTGAGCCTCATCACCAAGTGCTGGAGGACAGGAGAGGTGGCTCCATGATGAAGAACACTGGGACAGAACTGCCAGGCTGTGGCTGCCCTGTACCTGGGCAGCTTCCTGGTGGTTAGGGTGCTTCCCCTAGAGTCAGCAGTGTGAGGCTGTGCACCTGGGGCTCTGGAACACAGCTCAGTTACCCGCAAATGTGCACAGCTCCTACAGCATCCAGGCGTGGGTACGTAGCACAGCAACTTGGAAGAGGTAGCCCACTGCTCCTGCGACTTAAACCTCCCCAAGCCCCGTCTCTGAAGTCCCGATACCTCCCAGGCCAAGCTGGGAATCACACCTTTCACATGTGGGCCATTTAGCGACTTTCCAGATCCCACTCAACAACTGGGGTGGCCGTACAGAGGGAAATGCACATCTGTCAACTCCTCAAACTTTATGTACATGGGTACACTTGTTTATGTAAATTATGTCTCAGGGTGGTCCACAATAAAACTTCAGAAAATAACGGATACAAATGCTGGGAAACTCTGGGATATTTTCCCAGTTCCATCCTTATTTGTTGCATTGTTCAGGAGACTAACTAGAACATCTTTAAATTCTCCTAAGGTCATGTGTGATTCAGGGCTCTCTTTCCAAGTAATGACGATTCAGAAGTTCACAGCCCAAGGCCGGGGAGAGCAGCTCTTCTCAGGGGGCTGTGCAGGAAGCGTTGCTGAAGTGTGGCCAAGGTCGATTTCCCAGGGTTGCCAGCAGTCCCAGCAGGCGGAGGCCTGGTGGGGGTAGAATCCCCTTACACACACACCTCTCTCCCCATCCCTGGGTCTCTGTTGATGGTGACACAGCCCCCTGTCCCCAAGAGCCCTCCGCAATCCTACAGGAAGTCCTATGGAAGGAAAGTCAAGGGCATTCGCGGGATGTCCTCTGTCTGGCTCCTCCACATTTCAGCTCTACTTTCAACACAAGGGCCAGAGGCTGCATTAGAGGACCAGGAGGAGCCAGACTCCAGGGCCGTATTCCACAGCTTCTCCACGCTGCCCTGGTGCACACTCTGCTCCCCTCCGTGTCCCTCCATCCGCTTTGCTGGCCTTTCACCTGCGCCTCGCTGTCCGTTCCTCCTCTGCCTCCTGTCTGGTCGACAATCGTGATTCCGACCTTTGGTGCCTTTCGGGCTGGTGCTTTGCTGTGATCCGTGCGTTTTCAGAGGATCATGTGTACGCCCGTTTCTGTGCAGCCTTTCCCTCTCCTTTCTTCCAGCTGCAGGGGAATGGCTTGCTCTCAGAGAGAGGAGGGAAGATGAAAGGAGGATTAGGCTGTGACGCGGGAGCGTGGAATGAAAGAGGAAGGTGTCAATTAAAGCAATGAGCCTTGCTGCATCCACCTCCTGACAGGTGGGGTGAGCGGAGCTGACAGCCCTCGTATCAGCTGGCTGCGGCGGGGCCCCATGCCTTGTGGTCCCCCAGCTCAAAGGAGCAGTCCGGCCACGCATGCACCCTATCTCCACTCCGAGTTCCGACACCTCCCCTGCAGCTATTGCTAATAATGGTAATTATAACGATTGGAGGCTTAGGCAGGGCAATTCCGGCCCAGAGGCAGATTGTAATGAAGCAGTCGGGTGACAGGAGAGGACAGGGGCAGGGTGGGAAGGGGTGGATGGGCACTTTCAGGACTGAAATGGCTTTCTTTACTGATATGCAACCACACAGCCTCACCTCTGAAGGTGTCTTGCCTGTGTCTGCTGGTCACTTACACCTTAGGCCCACGGCCCGCTGCTCTGTGTGCTGGACCTGTGGTAGCTGGAGTCACTCCCCCTCCGCTTGGTCCAGCCTGGTTCCCCACCACAGATGATACCATCCCGAAAGCCTTGGCCAGAGGCCTCTTCTGCCAATGCACACCTTCCCTTGCCTCCTAATGGCTCCTCCTGTGGTTGAAGGAACCCCGACTGTGCAGCCAATGACCACGTGGTGCTGGGCACTGACGGGGTGGCCTTAGGGGAGCTCGATGGGTGTCCACGGTCATCAGTGCTACCCCACTCTCTGCTCTGTCCAGGTTAAAGCCATTCATTCTGAAAGCTAAATGACTATGTTTCATCTTCGAATGCAGGAAAACGATGCAGGCAGCCAGCGATGTGCATGGAACAATGCGGCTTAATCACCACTGTTCTCTCCTGTCGCTGTCCATCGTGCTTCTCAGCTTTGTTCCTGCGATTGTGGAAGAGGCCCTCGCATGCAGCCCCATGATCCTGCACAGAGGTTCTACACACACCCAGGCACATGCAGATCTCTTTACCTGTTTATTTTCGGTACTGGGGATGGAACTCAGGGGTGCTCCAGCACTGAGCTACACCCAGACCTTTTTATTTTGAGACAAGTCCTCGCTAAGTTGCTGAGGCTGGCCTGGAACTTGGGATCCTCCTGCCTGAGCCTCCCATGTTGGGATTGGAGGCGTGCGCCATCGCACCTGGGGCTCAGCTCTTGCAAGCTAGGCTACTCAGAGCAAATTTGTGAGGCTGAAAAACATGCACATTCTATAGGTTGCATTACACATATCCACAACTTGGTCTCATGTACAGACAGGCATAGCTACATATATGTATTTTGGGTGTCTTGAAGCAGTCAGTAGATTTTTATGTTGCCAAGTATTGAACGAAAACTTATACCTAAATATTTTGTTTTATAAAAATGGTGTTTCAAATAATTGTGATGAAAATATGGAATGCACTTACATTGCAGTTGAAATACAGATAACAAAAGCTGCGGTGCACATCGAGTGTGCGCGGCATGTAGTGTACGCAACCCAACAAAGCAGCCCTTTACACTGAACTTGCGCTGCAGATGTGTATTTCTGCACTAGCATTAAGCAACTGTTGAGGCATTTGAAATGTCCTGCGCTCCACTCCTCCTTCCTACCTGCAGCTCTCGCAGTCCACTGTGCAAAATAGCAAGCCATGGTGTTCTCTGTACCCTGCATCTCCCTAGAGCAGAGTTATTCCCAAAGGAATGGACTCCATCAGATGAAGGGTCCTCTGTGAATATTCCCTCCCGAGGTCACCGACCCTCATCTTTCCTCCTTGCCTCTGGGTTTCCCCCCTTTTCTCTCCTGTTCAGGTCCTTTAGAAAACATGAGCACAAGAGAAAAAATAAGTACACTCTGTCAAGCTGTGCCATTACTCGGGTGATGGCACATTATCAACACTAGCAATCTGGAACTCGTCACCACGGATAAGTTACACCATGCCAGGCCCAGCACTGCGAGACACAGCGCGCAGGGCGTAAATGTTGTTAAGTGGACGCGCACGTGTATCCCAAGTACTGGGATAAGAGCACAGTCCCCGAATGGACCAGTGCCTCGTGAGCAACTGCCAACACCTGATCTCCTGGCCCTCGCTCACAAAACAGAATCCACTTCAAGGAAGAAATTCAAACTGGATTAATTATTCAGACAAGAAATAATAGGATGCAGCTAAGTAATTTAGCTTAACAATTTTTATATCTTCTGTATTTTCCACATGCAAATGAGGTATGCACCAAAGTGGAGTCCGGCTCAAGGAACACGTTCAAGGAACGCTTGCTTCCAGCCATCACTGGGAACCTGAACTTTGAGTAATGTTTCCTACAACTACATCCTAACTGAAAATAGAAGAGCAGCGGTAGGATCTGAGGCACTGCGTGCGCCGTTGCCCACTGAAGCTACATGCTTCTTGATTTCCATCAAAATCACAAAGGCAAACGCATCATGAAAGACAGCAGCACACGTACAGGTAAACCACGCCCACCCAGCACAACAGCACACGCTGGGTACACGGAGGCAGGTGGGCACCTTGGCCCAGCAATCCTTTCACAAATGAGCCAACCAAAGGGGGAAAAAAGACTAGTAAGCATTTCTGTAGGCTCAGCAAGAAACAAAGATCTATCAAGAAAAGAACACAGTTTAATTGTACAGAAGCAAATTTCCTATAGCTTATCAACAAGAGGAAGATTTAAAATTATTTAATAAAACTTAAAATCTCATTTAGAATTAACTCAGATAGAAGGTTGTTTAATTTTGTTAATTTATTGAAATTTTAATGGGATATATTAAAAATTAATTTCAATGTTCCTTTACTCCCAAATTAAGGTTCCCTTTCTACTTGAGTGGCTTCATCTAGTCAATCGGAGGACAACCTTACTTGGGTGCAAGCAGGCATACATGGTATGGAATTCAACTACCAAAAATGACCTTGATTGGACCTCACTTTGAAGTAGTTTGATCCCAGGATTTCCTTAAAAGACTCAGAGACCTGCCTGGTCTCAAACAGACAAATCCTCACGGGAAAGGGTGCAGCGAGGAGGAAGGCTGTGCACACCAGGCCCCTGGACCAGCAGGCAGAGGCACCTATGTGCGGAGAGCGGTACTGCATCCTGGGGGCATCAAGAGCTCTCAGTCTCCTGGGTGAGTCTCAAACAGCCTGAGAAGAGCCTAGAAGAAGATGAACACGCAGCTCCGGGAGGTCAGGTCACCATGGAAACTCAAGGGAGAGATGCAGGTGACACAGGCCAAGGGAGGTGGGCTTTGGAGAAGCCACGCAGAGGCGTGTCAAACACAGACAAGAACAGTGTTGAGTAAGGTGAGAACATACCTGCCTTAGCCTCTGCGGGGCCCACTGGAGGAGGTGGTAGAGGGCAGGAGTGGTGGGCACTGCAGATTCCACAATGAGAGTGTGAGAATGAGAGCAGAGAGGGTCTACACAGCTCAGCACACTAGAGTCTAGGGAAGGTCTCTGCGAGTTCCGTAGACTCTGCAGCTGGGGGCAATGGCTACAGAGGGTGAAGGCTCACAGAGGAAGGACAGAAGAGCCAAGGGCCAGAAGAGAGGGGAGAGCATGAGGCAGGACAGCAGAACCACTTTTGCCAGAGTACACGCAGCTAGCTGAGAAGGAAAGGAAAGGAGGGAGGGAGAAGGGTGCTGCGACATCAGGAGGCCCGGAGGAGAGGTGAGCTCAAGACCACAGGGTTCAGTTACTTATGTGACGCAGAAACTGAATTTGGGCCCAAGCAGAGGGAAGGTTCTGAAGTCACTAGACTAACTGGGCAGAGCAGGTGGCCCCTGTCTGCGGGGTTGGTGCAGTGGCGCGGAACCTGCCTTTACCCTCTCCTGGCTTCAGACACAAGCAGGCTCCAGAAGAGGAGGCAGGGAGGCCACGGAAGCTGGTGCAGTTTCTAGCCTCCTGATCTCTGCTCCAGGGCTCGTGGTGAACAACTCCCGAGCTCATCACCAACATGGACTCTTGGCTTCGGACCAGCTCAGGAAGCCAGCAACGTGAGAGCAGGAAAGGGGACGGAATGGCTCCTCGTTCACTGCACAAGGCTGGGCCTTCACACACCTGGACACAGGTCGCCTGCCCCAACTTGGCCCCGTCCTCGGGCCGCCCCCGGGAGGGAAAGTGCCTCCTGCCTGAGTGCTGACCCTTGATGCACTATTGCACCCCCTCCCCTGGTGATGCTGGAAGGTCAGGACGCTCCCGACAGCGGGGCCCAGGCGACATTCTGAGACCTGCGGAGCTCACGCAGGCCGCGGAGCCCTGCTCACTTCTGTGGCAGACTTCATGAGGCTCCGCTCTTTGACTGGCGTTGAGTTTATGTGAAAGTAATTAACAGTAATTAATCCTTAATTACAGTAATTAGCCAAGTCGCAGTAAATTAAACCACATCTGGAGCAGATGAGGGCTTCCGAATGGGAGGCAAAGAGAGGCGACAGTCGGGAGGCGCTGAACTCATCTGACAGCATCTGATTAAGTCTACCTGTTGCGGGCCTCATCTGCATGTTGTTTTGTTTGCATCTCCTGTAACCCTTCACTGGCACTCCGGTGTGGACCTCTTGTCCCGCCTAAATACCACTTAGGCAGTCCCCTGCCTCAGAGGAGGGCACCCCCACACCCAGCAGGAAGGCCAGTGGCCTGGGTCTTATTGATGTGTTTCCCCTCCTCCAAACAGACAAAAATATAAATAGCAGGGACCTCATCAAGTGACAGGCTGAAATCAGAGGAGAAGCCAAGCGGGTGTTTTTTTGCTGATGAAAAGGGAGATGATATGAGCCCCTGACATGTCTGGTAGGGGAGGGGAGCAGAGGGTGAGAAAAAGGCGAAGGCTGCAGAAACAGGTCAAGTGGGGCATCCTTTTACGGAACAGTCCTCCAGCCACATGTCAAAGATCAGAGTGTGCATGAGCACACACACACACACGTATGCACGCACACCCATGCACGCACACACATGCACACACACCGCCATGCATATGTGTGTACACAGGCACGCAGACACATGTACATGCACATACATGTATACATGTGCACGCACATGTGAACTCGACCACGCATGTGCACATGTGCACGCACATCGGCATGCATGAACATACATGTGCACACATGTGCACACACAGAGCAATGCATGCACACATAGGCACACATATGCACATCCATGCACTTTGTGTGCATGCACACATGCATGCATGCACACACCCATGCACACACATCTGCATGCATGTGTGCACATGCGGGCATGGCCATACATACATGGATGCACTCATGCACACACACATACATACCCATGCAAATGCACACATGCACGCGTGCACACACACACACACAGAGCCCTGCACTAGAAGACTCACTAGAATCTCCCTTTCTCTGACCTCACTCTGACTGTGGCTCATCTATGCACAACACACAAAGAAGTACACGTGCATAAAAGAAAATTTAGACACAAAGTAAAACATGGTGACAAAAACAACAGCCATCCAAATTGACAGCAGCCAGAAAAGGAGGGGAAAAGGGCAAAATATCGCACACTTGCAGACTTGGTTGTCCTGGCTGCTTCCGCAGTGCCCCGGGGACACAGCCTGGAACCTACTGGGCCTTTTGTCATCTCTGGTCCTGACCAAGCTCACACAAAGCAGTACCTCAAGGGCTTGTGCATCTCGGAGTCTGACCTACCGGCTGGTCAGGTCCCAAGCAGCTGTGACAGCTAAGCACTGCCAGGAGGTCCAGCAGGCTCCAGGCCCAAGAGAGCAGCATGAGCTTCAGGTCACTGAGCAGGTCTCTCTCACGGCCTTCTCCTTCCTGTGGATGCCTTCCATGCACACATGCTCACTCCTCATCGACCTGCCGTCCTGACCTCCTACAGCCCTGAGTCTGTGGCCTTTACAAGTGATAAAGCCTCCACACTTGACCCCAACAGTCCGTGGCTCTGCTATCGCTAGCAGTGTAACGAGGGGCAGGTCTGAAAACTGAGACTGCTTCTAGAAATCTGATGTGGGGAAAGGGTGGTATCTGCACATCCCGCCATTGGAAGGACTAAATGAGATGATGAAGTTCTGGCCACAGAGTTGGGTGACACTTGGTGACATTTGTTGCATAGACACGGTAAACCCGCTATCAGTCCTATCACTATCTATCCTTTGCTTGTTGCACCCACACTGAGATACTGAGAAGGCAGCACAGCGTGCTGTGGGAAGCACGGGAGCCAGAGTGCTGGCCTGGGCCCCTAATTGGGCTGCCTGTGGGCTGCGTGACCACAGCAAGCCAGCTACCGCCCCAGGCCTGGGACTCTCTAACCCCCAGCAGAGAGAGATCATTAAATCAACCATTTCTACTCCTTGTAAAGGTTAAAGCAACTTCCTAAGAGGGGCTGAGAATGGTCCAGCCCAGGGTAAGCACAGCAGGTACCTTCTTTCTGGTGCGCTGGAGCCACACGCACACACAACACCCCGATGTCTTCCTGTCCAGGACCTAGAAAGAGGCCGGCCTGTTAACATCCCTGGAGAAGTTCTAAGGAAAGGTAAAGAAGGAGGAAGAAAGAAGGCATGTGGTGAGCAGGCTGCAGGGCCACGCGAGCCAGCCGGCGGTCTGCTAGCAGGTGGCCCTCGTCCGGGCAAGGCCCCCTTCTATCCAGGAAGGGGTTCCAGGGAGTCCACATGGATCACCCTGGGCTCTACGCACTGCGAGAATTCACTCCTTACTTCTACTGTTGTTTTATTAAACCACTAAGATTAGCCAGCATATGTTCCTGGATGCTACTTGAAATTTCTGGAAAATGTATGTCAACTGCCTTTGTTCAGATATCCCGAGGACCGAGCTAAGCAGAGGAGCGTCCCTGCCTAACACAAAGAGCAGGAGCCTGCCAGCTATTCCCCTAGTCACCTTGTAGGTTCTAGAAAGGACAGCGAGCCCAGCCACTGGGCCCCTCGAATTCCTCTTGACAGTTTTTGCAGTTGGCACCCATGCAGAGACAGGGTTCTCAGGAAGAACAACAGGCCATGGAGCCTGAAATACATCATGGTGGTCAGCGACGATCAGGAAGGAAAGGAGTCCTGCAGTTAGAAGTCACTCAGTGACTCCGGACCTGTGCTGACTTTAAGCCAGAGGCTCTGAGCAAAAAGTTCACAATTTGTGGGAAAATAAACAATTATTTGGCTGAAAAAGTGTCGTCTACCCTCCTGTTGGGTGAAGTATGTGTAGTTACCATTAAATCCCGTATTTTCTGCATTTCCTCCAATTTCGTTATTCTGCCCTGTCTAAATCAAAATACGTTATAATTCTGAATAACAGACTCTGCTGCCCGTGGTGAAAGGTTCTGATGATAATAAACAACTTCTGGGAATCACAAGTTACTTATAACCTCTTGCAAAGGTCTTCGCAGGAAATGGGAGCCCGGTGCAGACCTTTCTGGCCTGGGGCATCTTGGCCCCTTCTGCAGGAGGCCAGTCTCGCATCGGGTCCCTGCTGTAACCAAGCCACACTGAGAGTGCAGGAATCAGCTGCCTCCACTTCCCGGCCTTTCGTTTGCTTGCTCCTACTTCAGCAGGTGATGAAATCAGATGGCCCCGGAACCATTGCTGAGGGGAGAGCCTCCCACGCAGAGCAGGGCTCCACCTAAAGGGCAGAGGCAGCTGCAATGGCTTCCCCAGATGCTGGCCTGGACGCTGGGCCGAGGCCTAGAACCTCGCACACACACAGTCCAGCAGCAGACGTGGCCGTGGCCACCACCCCACATGCCTCTGGGTGGAAGGGACACTGGTTGTGGCTCCAGCTGACCTCAACTCTCCCCCAACAGTACGTGTGTGACTCACTTGGTCTATCACTACCCCTTGAGAATTGGAGACCGCCATCATGTGCACAGCCACAGAGGACAGAGAAGAGAGTGGCATGGCCCTCCGCTCCACGGCACAGAACCACCACATTAAGGCCACTGGCCATCTACTCTCTAGACCACGCCAGTTCTTACAGGTGTGCTGTGTGGAAATGCTCCACATAGGAAGTGAACTTCTCTGACTCAGAACCAAATGTAGTCTCATTAACATGGCAGGAGTGGTAAATAAGACACAGGCACAGTCCTGCCTTCTAGAACCTTACAGAATCGTAGGGAATTTCCTAAGAGTGCCAGACAGATATTATGGGCACATATTAAACAAATACATAAATTACATAAGTTAATAACTGAATTTGATTACACGCTCATCATGTGCATGCCAAGGAGCAAGTGTAATAACTCATTCCAGAGCTTAAGGCTCCAAGTCTATTCCTGGGGGCTGTCACTTAGCTAGACATAAGATGGGGTTGAGCTCTGGCGAAACCCTAGCCCATCCACACAGCCGGAGCAGGGATCAAGATGAACTCATCAAAGGCACTCGCAGCAGGAAGCGCAGGGAGCAGACGAGACGTACAGCCTGCTTTGCACTCGGGCAGCTCAAAGAGGCTCCTGGGGACAACTGGAAGTGGGGCAGGTGCTGAGCCCCACTAGGCCTCTACAGAGAGGCACTCTGACCGTGCTGTCCCCATGGAGCCTCTGGAGCTCTGTCCCACATACAGGGTGCGCTGCTTACACCACCCAATCATGCTTCCGTCACTCCAGGGTTTAGGAAGCACTTCTCCTCCACTGAAGGCCACTTTAGGTCCACAGACTCCTAGTTTATACTGAAAGGTGTCAGGTGGTGCAAATTCAGTGACAAGGTAGGTGGCTGTGCCAATTCCACAAAATTCCCTGACATGGCTCCATCCCACACCATTCATAGATCCAGATGTGGCCTGGGTTTTCGCTTTAATTCATTGGTTCCAGCCATATTTATGGCCAAATGCCACATGGCTGCAAACGGTGATAAGCTCAGAGGGCCACTGTTTGCAGGGCTAAAATAACTGGGCCTGCAGGGTCGCTGTCCAATTCCTCAGGTGACACGCAAGCAGAAGCAGGAATCGTTCCTTCTTTCCTGTTCTCTCACAGCAAGCCCATGACACAAAGAGGCCACAGTACCTGTACATTTTAATCAACGATTCTGAATCTGAAAGATCCCTTTCCCTGGAGGAGGCAACTGTGATTGACCGAAAGCTCACAGGCAGATGCTGTACACAGATTCCAAGTGCCCAGCCACAATCTCAAGGCGCATCTCATTCTTGCAGAAACATATTAAACTTTCAAATTTAAAGTGGCCACAGAAGTCATGTAGCTCGATACTGTCCCAGTAAGATAACATGTCACTCACCCAGGACAGGAAAAGAAAACAAAACCAAACCTTTCAGTTAAACACATGACACGGAAATTCCAGAAGTTCTGGGGTAGATACATTTTATTTTCAAATCCCAGGGTCATCAAAGACTCCAACTACCAAATGAAAAATAAGAGGCCAAACGCCATTATGGTGGCCAACCATTCTTGTCCGTCTTGGGCAAACCGCATTACAGTGGCCAGCCATTCTTGTCCATCTTGGGCAAACCCCATTACAGTGGCCAACCATTCTTGTCCATCTTGGGCAAACCGCATTACGGTGGCCAGCCATTCTTGTCCGTCTTGGGCAAACCGCATTACGGTGGCCAGCCATTCTTGTCCGTCTTGGGCAAACCGCATTACGGTGGCCAGCCATTCTTGTCCGTCTTGGGCAAACCGCATTACGGTGGCCAGCCATTATTGTCCGTCTTGGGCAAACCCCATTACGGTGGGCAGCTGTTCTTGTCTGTCTTGGGCAAGGCACTTTAATTCTGTGTCTTATCCTTCTTGCTCCCAGGTCATAGACAGCTACTGCACAGCGAGAATTCGGGAGCCAGACACTTCATGGGCTGTTGGTCTTCCTGAAAAGCGTTTGTCATAGGCTCGGCATCAGAGCATCCTGATTCTGCATTAGCCTGAGAAATGCAGCGGCTTAAGGACCACAACAGGCGGAACAGGACCTTGAGATGTCGTGAGCAATCGGCCGATTCAGCACACTGCCGTGGCTGAAGCCTTTCCTTAGGGTAGCATAGAGGTCACCCGGGAGTTTAGGCCAGGCTGGTGGAAGCTCACAGGGGATTCAGCGGCTCAGGGAAGCGGGGAGAATCTGTGCGCAGGACACTGTGTGCGAGATGCCCTGCACCCCACGAGGCATCTCCCTGGCCTGAGGAGGCAGACGGGAATGCCTCTACATGGGGACGAGTGAACATTCTCGAATCTGGAATGTGAAGTCGACTGAGCCTCAATCTGGCCCAAACCTTTGGGGGCTTACGATCATTACTCTGTCCCTTTAGAACAAGAACTCTCGAAGGCACACAGAGGGATGGACGAGTAAGGACTCCCATTTCTGCTTGGGATTCCCCGTGAGGATCCATGAGGGAGCTGCTATGCCTGGGAGGCATTTGGGAAGGTTTCAAAGGAAAAGTGCAACTCAGAGCCCATTGTAAAGAGTCACTGCACTCCCAGGCCGACCACAAGGGACCCACCTGGCCAGGCATCCCTAAAGCAAATGTCTGCAGAAGACAGGTAGCTCACCTGGCTTGTGAAGCGAACATGGTCATGAGCTAAACCCCTGCCTCTCACAGCTGGACAGGCAACCAAGATGGGCCTTGCACAGCTGCCTGATGGGTGCACGAGTGCAGAGGGGCTGGGGCGGTGTGCTTGCCTAGCATGTCCCACAGACTAGGGTTCAAAAAGAACAGAAGGAGGAAGAGTGCCGCAGAAACCTGAGGCTGGTCGCACCTCTGAGAGACACCTGGGCCGCTTTCCCTTCACTTTCTAGAATGACACCAGAAACGTTTTCCTGCAGCTGTTGCAAAGGACATTTGTGAGGAACATTAAGGCACTAGATGCCCAGAGGAGGGCATGCGTGCTGACTGTGTGAGCCAGAGACAGGAAGGAGCCACTCCGGGGCGAGCCACCCTCGGCTGGAGCCCAACAGAGTGCGTGAGCGTCTGGACAAATGTGTGAGTGTTTGCACCCTTGGGGGTTCTGAGAGAGAAGGTTCTAAGAGGGCCCTTCTGCAGGACCCCAGGCCACTAAGGTCCACGTCCCTGACCCTCTCATTGTCCATCTGAACAAGATTCTTCTTGCAGCAGAGAAGGGCAAATCAAAATCAATTAAAAAGCCTTGGAGCTTCTGAGAGAGGCACTCCACATTTTGGGTGAAAGCCCCATGTCCAGGCAGCCCCTTGGAGCTGCCACACTGCACGCAGCTCGCTGTTTGGGATTAGAAGCTGAGTTCAGTAAATAAACACTCCCCACACTCCAGCTCCTTCCCGGCTGTGGGCTCCGGCCCTTCTTCTCATCTGCACAGTTCAAATTAATTATACACTTTAATTTCATGAATTATTAATTTGATTCTGACTCGGCAGCTTATGATTATCCAGCGCTACAGACTATACAATTCCAGCTTCATTAAAACATCACCAGCTGCCTGAGAGACAGACATTAAATGGGGGAGAGCAATAATAAAATTACGTTTCCGGCACATAGCAACGGTCTTCCTCAGCCGCAGGGAGCGTGGCGGCTCTGCAGCAGGATGGACCCAGGCAGAAAGGGAAGGTCCTTTCAGGCGAGCCCACGCCCCTTCCCACAATGAGCTCCTTGGCCTTCCACTATGCACACCCCCTCAGATGGCAGATGCAAGATGGGGGCTTCATGTTCATTGGTCCATCTCCACCTCCAGTCCCCGCCATTACCCACCACCCACACTCAGCCATATTAACTCCGTGGTGACCACCAATGCACTGAACAGGACCGGGTGGCCGCAGAGTGCCAGTCTCTGCACCCCCAGAATGGCTGCCAGCTCAGCAGGCTTGGACTAGGATGAGCTGGCCAGAGATGTCCCTGTCCTGTGCACTGAGCTGCTCATCTCACCCTGGGGTCACATATGCAGACCACTCAGGCCAGGGCCTGGCTTGTGATGGGTGCTCAGTTGGTACACGCTCCCCTACTCCACCTGCACATTTATAACAGAAGTAAGCTCATCCGCTCATTGTTCCTCTAGGCACTGATTTCTGAGCTCCATGTGGAAGGTTCACAAACCATGTGGCCCTAACACAGAGAGTCTCCCCCGTCCCCCAATACGCCATGCCTGCCGTTAACAGGGAGAAGAAGACTAGGTGTGTTGAACTCAACAGGGCCACTGCGTAGGAACTGGTGGTGTCCTCGGACAACACCTGGGGCTATCACTGGGCAGAGTTTCTGGATCTTCAGAGAACTGCAGAGGTCACAGGCTACCAAGATACAGGCCCTCCCAGGCCAGCTCTGTGGGCATAGATGACCAGGTGGGAAGTGGGCAAAAGGAAGAAGAGACAGGATGGGTTCCTGAGGGTGGAGGTGGGAGGAGAGGGCGAGGAAGACAGAGCCACGCACACTCTCCTGCCTTGCATACAGGAAGGCCAGGCAAGAGTGCAGTGTCCCCCAGCCTCAGAACCGACCCATCACCAGTGCCTGCCAGGTCACTAAGGATCGCAGGTGGTGAGTGAGCTTTGCAGCGCTGCATCAGCACCGCTCTGGCCAGGAGCGATGTCTACTACTGAGACCAACACTGTGCTGGCCCCGGGGCTGCGGCTGGGTTTCTCACTTGCCGGAGACACGCCCTGGCCCCCCGGACACCCAAGGCTGAGCACACAGCGTTCTGCAGTGCTTGGAGGTACACCCAGTGCCCAACCACGCACCACACAGAAATATTCCTGCTGCGTAAGTCAGAGTGGCCTCGGGCCAGGAGACCAGGAGGAGCACGCTGAATTCTTAGTCTGGGTTTTGTTCATACATTTAAATGATTAACAATTCAGTAAATGATTCATGCTATAGCCTTTAAAAAGAAAAGGAAGCAGAGTCCTCTGAGGATTAATACATTCTTTCAAATAAATAAACCCACAGCACTTCCTTCCCGCAACTTGTGGCAACACAACCTGCAGAGGGAGCAGGCTGGAGCTCAGACCTTCCGTTAGCTGCCTCAGGAACCTAAGGGCCTGAAGCTCCCGGGGCCTCGGATCGATGGAATTAATTAAGGGAGAGGCCCAGCAGTGTCCACCAAGCAGCCAGCGGGTACCACAGACACTGAGGGAGGCAGCGGGGATTAAACCAGAGCCTGTACACCACAGTGGTGCAGGCCCATTGATGGAGTCAGAGATTGTGGCTGCAACAGATGGGGGCCTCTGGCCAGAGAACCTGGCGCTCAGAGCTGGTCCAGGGGAAGGACATGAAACGGAGGCTGATAGACAGGTTGCATCATATTTAGTGTTGATCTCCTTCAAAGAAATGCAAGCTCCTTGAGGCCCAAGGTTCTTGCTGTCCTGTGCATGCCTAGCCCCAGGGCCTACGATACAGGCCATCATGCCAAAAGACACTCAGGAGATTTTGTGAAATGCACTAAGTGCTGGCCGCGCCCAGGAGGGAAGCCCGGAGGGGGGGTGGTGAGTGCCCCTTGCTGTGATCCCCTCCTCCCTGGGGCTACCCTGCACTGGGGGGGCAGCAAAGGGGAGCTGGGGAACCTAGGTGAAACTCTTTGGGAGGCATTCTGCAGCGAGACTCGGCTGCATTCCCAGGACCCAGCTCTGCAGCTCGAAGGAGCCCACACGTTTGCTTTTAAGTCACATGCTGCTTCCTCCATTCATTCCCAGTCATGCACAGAGTGGGGAAACACTGCTCCCCAACTTTACCAGTGGAGTCACGGAGACTGGGCGCAGTGCCACCTGGAAAATCCTGGCCACGCTGAGAATTGAGAAGTCTCCAGCCCTGTGGCTGCCAAGTTCAAATGCCCACCCCAGGGCTTAGGACAGAAAGCCCAGTGCTCCTCCATGCCACAGGGTCTGTCCACCCAAGGCCCAACTAGAAAAGACCCTGGTATGAGAACATCGAGGGGCAAATTCCAGAAACAGGAGTGGGCAGTTTCCCGTGCCTCCAAGTGCCTGCTGACGCCCAGGGTTATCAGGAAGGCTACAGGTACCTGTGCCTCCAAGTGCCTGCTGACGCCCAGGGTTATCAGGAAGGCTACAGGTACCTGTGTCCCGGCTCTCTCCCCAGTTCAGGTAAACAGAGCCAGAGGCTACCAAAGACACCAGCCTCCTGCCGCCCAGCCCAAGGTCACTCCTGAAATGTGTCTGCTGTGGCAGTCAAGGGGAGCAACCTCAGCAGGGAACAGCCACAGTCCTGTGAGCTTCCTGGGTTAGAGGTTGCAGGACCAGACAAGCAGGGCTCCACAGGGCTCTCACCAACTAGCAGGCCTCTCCCTCTACCAACGCCACTTGCACACACTGAGACCGTGGCCGGGCCTGGGGGCAGAGCACTCCAGGTCCAATGAGGGTCTTCCTCTGCATGAGCCCTGGTTTGGGCACTGGCGCAAGAAGTCCTGGAGGACGTGTCACGGAACGTTAGGCTGAGAAGTAGCAGCTTCTGTCTCAGAGGCTCCAGGGCACATTGGTGTCCTGGAGCACTGGCTTCCTGTGTGAGCAGAAGTGTAGTGGGGTGCAGCGCTGGCTTAGACTGCAGAGGAAGAATGTCAGTCATGGGTCCCCGTGCCTCCGAAAGGGTCAGATGGCACTTCAGTCCCACAAAGCACCAGCAGTCTGCACCATCTAGGAGCTTAGCATCAGACGGGGTGGGGTTCCATGAGCCCAGATATCTGTAAAACTGCCTGTGGTCATCAGAACCACAGGAACAGAAAAAGAACAGAAAACAGACACAAGGAGGGAAGGACTCTCTGGAACAGAAAGCACAGTCCCTGCCTTTGCCATAAAAACAGCACAGCACCCATCAGGACACAGGCCCTTCCAGTTTCCAAGTGAGGCTGGGCATCTTGCACTCAATATGAATTAGTTCCTCAAAATCAGAAGCAATTGTCATAAAATGTAGGGAAGCGTTTTCCCGCGGGGCAGGCACTCGTAGAGTTGGAAATGTTCGACTTGATTATAATGCTTCACGAAAAGGTCAGTGTGGGATTCCAGTGCTGTACCTGGAGGATGTTAGCTCTGTTTGCAGCAGGGCGAAGTGGGGGGGTCAGCGTGCCCAGACTTGCTCTGATCACAAGTTGTGGGGCAGACTGTGAGCCTCTGAGAAGAGACTAATGTGTGCATGTTCGCACGCATGCACATACACACGCATTTAGAAACATGCAGACCCCAAGCATGTTCTGGAGCCCAAATACCACCAGCTTCTGCAGCAGGAACAGCGTGAGCTGACAAGCATGCTGGACAGGGTGACCCACCCCGGCTGCAGAGTAACCCAAAGCACAGGGCCTCAGCTCAGCAGGACGTGGCACAGAATCACTGGGGGAGCTTTCAAAGCAGTGCACACGCCTGGGCTTCTCCATTACAAGAATTCTGATCAATTATGGAGCATACTCTTTACCCCCTGATAATCCAAATGATACTTATGCAATCCTTTAATTCTGGAAAATTCACAACCTAAGCATTTATATTGCTTGTAGGGGTGAAATACAGAAGAATCAAGAGACTGGGGTGTGGAGGCTGTGGGGGTGATTCTGGTTTAAGAACATATGCATACCATATTGTTACTTTATATGCATTTATGATTGTACAATAACTCAACTCCTTAATAAAAACTTTTAAAAAAATCTGATCCAAGATACACAAAGTTTTAAAAGGTCCAGAATATTTACACATTTTATACACATTTTATATTATTTTGTTAAAATCTTGTAAGGTTGTTCAAAAATAAAAATAAAAATTAAAAAAAAAAAAAAAGGTCCCCAGGTCATTCTGACATGCCATACACGTAGTCCCTAGCTTCCTGTTAATGCAGCAAAATAGCAACCCCAATTCAGAGCCTGCAGGTTTCAAATATTCAGGCCAAGCAAGAACAGCTACCCCACCTGACGCCCAGTTTCAGGCTGGACATCATCATGTGGAAACACAGCTCACATTCTACCTTTTACTCCAAAATCAGAATTAAACTTCCTAACCTCTCCTCTAACAGGATGGATAACAGAATTTATCCTAACCCTACCTCGGGTTGAACCCTAAGTGACAGTGGATGGAAACTGGCCTATCAACCAGGTGTTTGCGCTGACACTTGCCTAACCACTGCACTCTCCTGCAGAACAGCATTCTCAGGCAGGTCTCCTCTGCAGCCTCCCCTGACCGCCCCTTGCTCATTTACCAGATCAAAGGGGGTCACAGCCATGAGCAAGGCTGGGTGGAACAACAGGCTACAATGTTGTGACCTGATCAGATCCTGTGGATGAGCCCTTCTGCTTCAGAAGGTTCAGGTGTGTTTCAGCACAGGAGGGAGGTGATCATGAAGACTGAGAAGGCAAGACCACACGCCCAGCGCAGGGGACTCCACACGCCTCACCGGCTGATATTCTGACAGACTTCTTTCAAAGCCAGATGCTGGCCAAGGGAACTTTTCTGACATTTCCACCATTTCCAACTAAAGTGAATTTGGTCAAAGTCAAAGGCATCGCCGAGTCTGGAGACCTCTGTGCAGAGCGTTGATGTCACGAAGCAGCGGGGTGAGCATGCCCTAGTGGCTCAGGACTTGGCTGCTCGATGCCCCTAGGTCAAGGCCACATGAGCACTCATGTGACAAGTACAGGACTGAGAATCCACAGAACTGTCTTAAACCCCACATTTGCCACCCGGGTCCTAAGTACTCCTGCTTGTCAAATGTCTCTGTTGGACCTACACGCACCATAGCTAACCCTGCAGGAGCGGCACCTTGAATGAAGGTCGGCACGCCCCGACCACCCAAGCCGTGCTTCAGAGGCCCACGCAGGATCCCACTGAAGGGTCACATGGTGGATGTCACTCCAGGCTTATGGCTACCTTTATAGAAGGTAAGGTGATGGTCCTTTTGCTTAAAACAACATGCTACAATGCCAATGACACAAAGTGATTATGATTTATTCATGTATACAGCAAGTTGAGTGTCCAGAAAAAAGGTAAAATGTGCCACATGACCGGCAGGTTGAAATGGACAGACATGTTGGCTAAGGTCCCTGCAGCTCAGCAGTCATCTGGATCTGACTTTTAGCTCTGCAAGTTAGACGTGTGGCCTTGGGCAAGAGGGTTTTGCTTTGAACTTGTTTCTGAATCTGTGCAAATGGGGATACTGTTTGCTACCCCAATATTCTGTTGAGGATTACATAAAAACACAGCTGGCATCTGACACACAGGAAGCGCTTAATAATGGATTGCATGTTAAAGTCAGCCCTATGATCTTTCACGCAGTTCAGTTTCTCTGAGGGTCGGCACTTCTTAAGTGGCGGACTGGACCCGGATGGCTGCAGATCCTGCGGCTCCCACTGGCTCCTCTGAAGCCCGTCTCCCCCTAGTGGATGCCTGCCTGTGTTGGAGCTGCACCTCTTGAGCCTTCACCCACACACCTGCTTCCAGGCGATGCTGGATGAATCAACGCTTCACTGTTTCTCTGCTGGAAACGAGGCTGTGCTCCATGGAAGGGATGTGTCTGCAGTGTCTACCTTTGGAGCTGGCACACATCGGCCCACGTGGCTGGGAGGCCACACTCCCCAATCCTAGAGCCATGGGAGTCCCAGCTGCTGCTGGAAGTGTTTTTAGCTGCATTATTTATTTGAACACCTGCCTGACAACCCTAGACAGAGCTCAGTCTGGGAAGAGAGGTGCCAGTGGGGCACCCAAGCACTCCATCCCAGCACGGCTGTGTGTGTCAGTCTGCCTCCGTGGCCTGCCTGTTCCCAAAGACTGGCTCTGCCCACACCACAGCCCAGGAGGAGAAATATCCCCCAAGAACCATCTCCAACGCCACATTCATAGACAGAGGCTCTCAGGGAACCTGGGAGCTCCTGACAATACATGTGGCCTGGAGCATCCTGCCTAGGGGCCGCTAACCTGACCTGCTGGCTGTGCTGTCTCTCCACTGGGGCTCACTACCAAGCAACATCATTTCCTTCATTTTACCAGTAGGAAATCAGATGCAGAAGAGACTGCTACAAAAAAAAAAAAAAAAAAAAGCACACTCTTTTCAACCTTCCTGCTTTTACTTCTTTGGTTTTATGCAGTGATGACTTCCGTTTATCCCTCTTCTGCCAGCTCGAGTCCTACCCACAGCAGTAGCTCCTCTCCACGTCAGCACCAAACACCACCCGGGGACATCACTGAGTCCCCACCACCGCCCTGGAGTATAGCTGAGTCCCTGCCACCACCCCAGGGTACCGCTGAGCTCCACACCGCTACCACCCTGGGTCATCACTCCGTCCAGCCACCACCCTGGGGCACCACTGAGCTCCCTGCCACCACCCCAGAACAGTTCACCACTGTTTTCTGCCTGCAACTGATGTTGTCTATATTCCAGGGGCTAACTTTTTTTTTTTTTTAAGAGAGAGAGAGTTACGGCAAGCGCCGTAACCGCCAAGCTCTAGCCCACTGGTGCTGATATTTTAAGGATAGTCCATACTAAACTGCCTGGCACCTAGAATGCTCACCAACTTGGAAGAACACGTTAGATTTTGTAAGAAGGGAATTGCGTGCACTTCAGCCTTTTTGTTTCCTCTTGAATGCTTTCTAACTCAGTACCAGTCACATACCAGGCACTGAATCAGAGCTTGCAGACGGAGAGCTCCTCAAAGCCCATGCAACCTACCATTGTTAAAATGTTTACAGATCAAAATTCTTGCTGCCGGCACTTAGGTCTCGCTCACTGGGTCATGCTTTCTCTGCACATTCTGCCTTGGGCTAAATTGCCTAATCTTTCAATATTTAGGCTTTGTATTCTGTTCAAGGGGGGAAGAAGCTTATTATTTATTTAGTTCACAAGAGTCTTAAGTGACTGAGTGTGCATGAAAGGCTCTGTGATCCCAGATGAACGATGCTGCATTTAGTGCAGAGCAATACTATACACAGACCTGGGCGGGGTATGCACACACACGGGAGCACCACTGTATACAGACCTAGGTAGCACCACTGTATACAGACCTCAGCGGTGTGTGCACACACACACAGGAGAACTACAAACAGACCGGGGAGAAGAGTGCACACATACACGGGAGAGCTGCACACAGACCGGGGAGGCATTCGCACGTACTCAAGAGAGCGCTGCTTGGCGGTCACTATGTGTGCCATTTTTGTATGATTTGGAAACATCTTGCTAATTCATAAGCAGAATGCCTTCCTATTTAAAGACCTGAATATGCCAGTCATGTGTCTCTGGGGAGCAAGTTAGATGCAATAAGCCAGCAATCTTGTCCCCCACCCCAATAATCTCTGTGCCTCACATTCTGACCGGAGTGGCTGCTTTGAGAAGCTAAGTAGGCACAGGTCTATGCAGGCCGTCGTTTCACAGGGTGGAGACACGAGGAGCTTGGGCCACCCCTGGTCCTGGCACTGCTTATGAATGATATCAGGCTAAGGGTCTGAAGACACGGACATCAGGTGACTTGCATGGCCCACGCTCTGAGGGAAAGCTCGTCCTCGCTGAGGTTTCTGGGTCAGAGGCACAGACTCAGAGAACACGCAAGATCTCATATTGTGCAAAGGAACTTAAGAATCACCCAGTCCAGGTATGCACCCTGAAGGAAGGAACTAGTGAAACCTAAGCAGTCACATCTCAGCTCTCATTCATCTAAAGAAGCTGAAGCATGATCCATTCAACAAAAACTGCTATGATCCAAAGCCACTGCAGGCACTGGAGTGCCACAGGAAACACATCACCTGAGGTCCTGGAAGTCCCTTCCTCTTCAGGACCAATGACAAAACTCCACAGCAATGTCCTTGATGGTCTTGGGCAGCTAAGAATATGATGACTGCTGCCACTGAGAACCTGGGAGTCAACTGACCCACAAGGTCACCGTGCCTCCACCATCCTACAGAGTAACCAACTGTGAAAACGCAGAAAGCTTTCCCTGGGTGCAACGGGGCTCTGCAGCCCCCAGAAACAGACTTCAGAGTCAGATGCCTGCAGGTGTGACAGACTTAGCACAGGACTAGAATACTCGCTCAGCCATCACTGGAGCAGCCCTAGCATCCCCTCCACACTCCACAGCCAACATGCTGAGCAGCTCCGCAGGAGAAGCACTGTGAACCAGGGACTGGACTGGAGACACGGGATGGCCCTCGCTTGGAGGAACTCAGAAGTCAACTGGGAAATGCGATCCACTCCTCACAGGTGGATGGTTACGGGGTTTTCTGCACAGCAGGTCCTCCCTGCCCTAAGATGTCATGATTTGGACACTGGCCAGTAAGCTGTACTGGCTGGAACTAAGGCCTCAGTCTCCTGACGGAGCAAACCGCAAGTGGAAAGGCCTTTTAGAGAATTTAGAATCCCACCTCCTGAAGATGGAAGTTGCCCGGTCCCACTGGCCGTTTCTACTGAGGCCGCTGCTCCGGTGCAGCCTCTCTGACCTGCACTCTGCCATCCCCCCAGCACAGCCCAGGGACACCACTGCCTGCCCCTGTCCTCCCTCGGCCTCCAGAGTGACAAGTGTTGGCAAGAGTCACGCCGCTCCCTGTGAGGAACCTGCCCCAGAGATAACATGCCCCCCAAAGGTAACACGCCCCCCAACCGCACATGTCTTGACAGATAGGGACAGCCACACGGGAAGGTCTAATAGATACGGGTCTTGAACAGGGCCACACATCAGGTTCCTCCAAAGTCTGTGAGCATAACAAAAGAGATTCCTTTATGAAATCACTGAATCAAAAGTACTACCCGAAACCACTTACATTCTGTCCATCAGCACTAACTTCCAAAGGGAGAATAGAAATTCCCCTAGAAACAGCTGCATGCTTGAGACACACCAACTAACGATCCCGTGGCACTGAGGACCTCTCTAGAGAGGCCTCTCTAGAGTGGATGAACGTGGACGCTATGATGTGCTCCAACTGCCCCGCAGCTGGCCAGGCAACCTGTGAGCTGTAGAGCCAGACATGCAAAGATCGAGCAGCACAAGAACTGGAGCACTGGCTCAGCGGTTCCGTGCTTGCCTGGCAAGTGCAAAGACGTGGGTTCAAACCCCAGCACCAAATACTCAATGAAGCGCGTGAGCAACGAAAGCCACATGGAAAACTAAATAAAGTTGATTCTCTCTTAAAAAAGAAAGTAAAGTTTCCTATGCATCTGGCTCCTCTCCTGCATCAATGTATCACTTCTCCTGGACTCTCTCATTTTTCGGTCCTAGAGGCACAGGTGGTTCTCATTTCGGGCTGCACAATGGTGTTGGGGTGAACAAAGGGGGCCTCGTAAATTGATCTGCAGGATCTCAATGACAGAGCCCTTGCTGCCGAGCCCCTCAAAGTGCCTCCCGTCCCTGGCCATGGACCCTTGCCCCTCTCCCCACACCTGATTCTGCTCTTTGAGTCCCCGAGAGACAAAGTGACTCTTGAATGAAGCCGCTGCCCAGAAAGTGGTAGGAGAGGAGGAGAAACAGCAGAGAGCAGGGTGGGAGGCTGCGAACCCACAGAGGAGACAGACAAAGGCTTCCCAGTTGGGGCTGGGGGAGCGCCTCAGGCCTGGGCTCCATCTGCAGCACCACCAGCCAAAGACATCTGCCGACTGCGAGCCTCCCTCCCAGCTCCCCTCGTCACTTGAGTCAGGCTGCGGGCCACACTCCTGCTTCCTACTTTCTGTTTTGATTGGTAAGCAGAAGCTAGCCTGGCCTGGGCTCTCATGGGCCTCTCTGGAGGGCCGGCCCAGGAGGCAAATGCTGGGATGCCCACCACTCCCTGGGGGGAGCGCCTTGGTGACCAAGGACTTCTTGGGTGCCCGGGGGCCAGCGTGTAAGGCTCTCTGTGCTCAGGGCGCCGTCCCTGCCCCTGTCCACCTGTGTGGCGAGTGAGGGTGTTAGGGAAGTCATGAAGGGGATAAAGACAGTGTATCTCCCATAACCCAGGAGAGGATGCCTCCCTGCAACCAGAGAGCACGGGAGGCGCCCAGCAGGCTGGGGAGGCCATATGGCAGCCTGCACGCTGCTCCTGCCTTGGTCGCCCAGGACCTGCTCGTGTTTCGCTCATTTGGAGAGGGCCCGGAGCAGAGGCGGGCCGACCCACTGTGTCTCCTGCTGACCCCAGCAGGCACACATTACCCTCCACCTCACCTCCTCCCTCTGGGCCTTCTGATACCAAGCAGGAGAGGGGATCTAAAAATAAAGCTAGGCCAGAGTGTGCACCCCTCGATTGGGCTCCTGTGCTCCCGGATCTGCTTATTTTGGCCTATCTCTCCCCAGCGATAAGGCTGCTAACAGCCTGTTATCAGCCAGTCGGTGAAAATGTGCTCCAGCCTGATTAGGCCTCAGCCTTTGCCAAGGTTATAAACAGCCGTTATCGTTTTCCCGAACAGAATAATCCGGACAGTATCAGCTCAGAAACATATGGGCCACACAGAGAAGATAGCCGCTGACGGACACTTCATTTTAATTGTAACGAGTGGGTCGCAGCAGCCGGCAGACAGCAGGCGGAGCCGGCTTGCTGGGGTTTTTCCAACCCCTTCTCCCTTCCTGGTTCCCAATGCCTCAGCCACACTGATGTGCTGGGTGGCATAATGAACGGACCCTTCCCCAGCTGTTCCTGGTGTCCAGGCGTGACCTTTCCCTAGGAGGAGATGGATTCTCTTAGGGAGCAGAAGCGGATTCAGCAGAGGGGAACCCGCAGGCCTATCTGCTCTGACTCCATTCGGTACCGTGTCCTCCCTGCCACCTGATCTCGCCCGGCAGCCAGGCCTCTTCAGTGCCCTCAGCCACCAGTGCCCCTGGGGGCCTGACATTCACAACAGGGGTGTGTCACTCCCTTCTGCCTTCAGACATCAGCAGGAGGCCAGGCTCCAGGGGACAAGCCCATGCATGTGGGGACTATGTCCTGAAAGCAATTTCCTAAACCTGGCTTTTCCCCATGCCCTTTTGAAACAGTCAACTGATGTAAAGAGGGAGGGGTGAAGCGGAGACAGCGGTAGAGGTGAGTGGGTAGGGGCTCACCTGGGTGCAGGCCCTGCTGCTGCTCCAACAGGGAAGGTGTGCACACCCCCCCCCAGAGGCCTAGGGACAGAGGCAGGGGCAGAACTGAGGAAAGGGAGGAGGCCAGGAGCAGGAGCGGGCGGTGCCTCCTGGCAGCACTGCTCCCACCCTGGCTGCTGCAGGGGCTCACGCCTGGCTGGCCACACAGGGTCAGCGAGGGCAGGGCTGCTGCTCCTTCTGCACGCAGAGCCGCCCAGAGTGGACGGAGCGCCCTGACTGGAGACTCCACTGGTGTTTCAGTGCTGAGTGAGGAGTGAGTCCGTGACAAAGTCCTACAGCAGCGTCCGGTTGCTGCAATGAGCCCCAGGTCTGTTTTCGGGACTCTTCTTCCTGGCTTTTCAACACCTGCCTTGCTCTCCTCTCTCCCTGCAGACAGTAGCACAGGCTGCTCTGCCATTGTGCCAAGGGAAGGGCCAGGGGGCCCAGGAGGCTCCATGGTGGGGGTCTGCATGCGCTGGCTTGGTGGTCGGGACTCAGCCTCCAGACAGCTTCAAGGTTGTGTTTCAAGGTTACGTGGGGCTCCTCTAATTGCCATCTCAATCTGAAAATATCTTGAAAGTGAGAACCCTTCAGCGTGGGCCCGGTGGGAGTTAATTCAACCCAGAAGGCTTGCCCCCTTCTTCTATTTTTGTTTTCTTGTTCTTGCAGTTCCAATATGTCCAGCTTTGTTCTCCGAGGACTTCAGGCCAGCAGGCTGCAGGACTTTCTCAAGCCAGCGCTGTGGCCCATTTCTCTGAGGAGCTGCCTCCCATTTCATCCACAGCCCTTCTCCCATGGGCCTCCATTCTCCTGGGCCATACAAGAGGCAGGCGGTCATGCAGGTGACCGTGGACACCCAGGTGGGCGTCAGCCACCTGACCCTGTGGTGCTGCTGACATGGCATACAGCTTCTCACAGTGTGGTGGCAGACTCACTCGGTGTCCCTGAAAACGTGGGCAGCTAAGGCAAGACCTCCCTCCAGCTTCCTCCCCCTGTCCAGCACAGTACCTGGGAAACGGTAAGAGCTCAGGAAGTGCTGGCTGAAATGCAGGGATGCACTCAGCACACACCCAGCCCACCCTGCTGACAACCTGCAACCGAAGCCCAGAGCCCTGTCCCCACTGCCTCACGCCTGCTTAGCCTCAGCTCCAATGCTCTGAGACGGGACAGCAGCAGCACCTGTGCTGTGGACATCCTGGGAAGGCCGTGCATCAGAACACGGAGCCCAGCTCCGGCTACACACGCCTCCTGGGGATCACCACTGCCTCGTGCCCATCAGTCAGCCCCTCAGCAGAGAAGCAGGCCCTGGCTCTGGTCCCTGTGTGGCTAGGACTCTGGTGGCCACATAGACACTCAGCCTCCACTTCTGTGGCCTGTGTCAGACTGGGGCACAGGTGGCTGTAAGATGTGACACAGCACCGTGGACGATGGCTGAAAGTCAAGCTAGGGCAGAGCATGAAGCCAGACCGAGAGGAAGGTCACCCACCCAAGGCCATTCCCTGCCTTAACTCCAGCCTGATGGTCCTCCAGTGGCCTCAACGGAGCTGGGAGCTGAATACCCTGACCCCCAGGAACTCATATCAGCAGGACAGATCCTCCCTCTGAGAGCCTCACATCCTCCGTCTCACCTTTCCTTTTTTTTCTCCCTTTTCCCTAAAAGGAAGTCTTGGTTCGGAGACTCCTCAACTGTTTGCATTCCCAAGACAAGCTGTGGGTATGTGTTCAGTGCCACTGCGTGGGGGTCCTCTCTGCCCTCTCCCGCTCTCACCAGGAACTGGGTGAATTCCTAAGCAGCTCTGGGGCATCTCCCCATTACTCTGGACCCCTGGCTTCCTCCACGTCTCATTCCTGGCCTCCTGTGGGCACACTGCCAAATAAAACACCAAAGTACTCTATGGCAAGGCATGCTAAAACCTGGGCAAGATTCAAGCCCGGGCTTCGTGTCACGGACGCGCCTTCCTGTAATCTGTATTCCAATCTCAGTGTCAGCAGAGCTGTGACCAGAATATCCAAGGCCTCATAAAA
Organism: Aplodontia rufa; assembly: GCA_004027875.1. NCBI lineage: Eukaryota > Metazoa > Chordata > Mammalia > Rodentia > Aplodontiidae > Aplodontia > Aplodontia rufa. The sequence goes on along the minus strand of PVKS010012013.1, from coordinate 13,681 downwards.
GATTCAGGGCGTGCTGACTGCCTGACAGTTGCTGTTTCCGGACGCCCCTGCTCCTTCCCGTTCAGCCACTGCCGTAGACCGGCAGGGAAAGTCCACCAACCCAGGATAAGTGTGGACCTGGAATGGTGGGATGGCCTTTCAGGGACTTCCTGTGTTTGGTTGAGGGTTTTCCTGAGATCGCAGCCCTGCGGCGGGCCCCATGGCTCTGGAGGTGGGATTAGCAATCCAGGAGGGTAAGAGACCACCTCGCAGCGCATGCTTCAGGCACTGGACGGTGTGCACCAGGCTCAGTGTCTGACTGTTCAGAGGCGGTGTGATTGGATCTTGCAAAGCCTGCAGCTGTCCTTGGTAAGCCAGGACGTTCACCAGCAGGGCTGGGCATGCTCCCCAAGGCCCACGTTCAAACTGTCTCTGAGCACCACGCTCAGGCCCAACCCACCAATCCCAGGAGCAGCCATTAGGATGGGGCCACACTGGGTATGCACATCGGTAGGTGCAAAGTTCAAGCAAGGCATGTTATGACTCAAGGGAACCAAATGAGACTAAGCGGTGACGATGAACGGACCTCACTAGTGTCCTAGGCAGACCCCTAGTGGATTCCAGTGATCTGCTTCCCTATCCCATTTCACAGGCCCAGCTACCAGAAAGTCACGTAGTAAGCAGAAGGAGCCAAACCATGTTCATAAGAAGGCCACAGCTCTACCCTCCAGAGGCCAGCGACCACAGGGAGGCAAGACACAGAAGACAGCCCTGTGATTAACATCATGGAGCCACCAGAGGCAGGTGGGGCGAGGGAGAAATGTGGCTCCACGGATACCAGAGCAGAGACCCACAGAGACACCCCTCGAAGAGAACCAAAGACCCACAGGTGGGACTCTAAAGCTGCAGCAGTCAGAAAAGAACAGCCTCTGTGGATCGGCCTCCTTCACGAACACAGCAGCTTGACCACCTCTGTACACGCTGTGGCCACAAGGCACACGAGCCGCAGGCCCAGACCAGCATGGCCACACACGGCAGGCAGCGTAAGGGTGGACAGGTATGGGCAGCACCCAGAGATGTTTCCTTCCAACCTGCACAGAGACCTTCCGAAGAGGGTGCAAAGCCTACAACACACATTGGAAACTAAAGACAAGTAGATGGGACCTTAGAATTCAACCTGTCACCTGTGCAAACTGTAATCAAAACTGTCTCTGCGGTCCTCAAGCCCTTCACCCTGTCAGCCACATAACGCATACATGTGCTTCTGCATATGCATACGGAAATCAAAACGCAAAAGATATCCGTTCTTAATCATAAGATAATATGAAATGAAGAGTCAACGCGGTCTCATGAGCAGGTTTTCCCATGAACACAGACCTGTGCAAGCCACAGGATATCACCAGACACCCAGCAAGTGGCCTGAATACTCCTATGTAAGCTTGTGAAAATGCAGTCTGGTTACATCCCTTGGGAGCACATTTTTAAAAAGAAATCCACAATATGTTTCTTTTTTCTTTCTTTCTTTCTTTTTTTTTTTTTTTTTTTTTTTGGTATTGGGGATTGAACCCAGGGCACTTAACCACTGAGCCACATCCCCAACCCTTTTTATTTTGAGACAGGGTCTCATTAAATCACTTAGGACCACAATCGGATATTTCTGAAAATAAATAATCCTGAAATTCATTGTACTTGGTGGCAATAAGTTTTTAAGTTACCAAACACAACCCACATTGGTATCGACGGTAGAAAGCATTTTTTCTGGACACATCTTTGTAGAGGAGTGGCTCCCAAAGGAGGGGGCGACACACCCAGGGGACGTGGGGCAATATCTGGAGACACTTCCAGCTGTTGCAGAGGGAGAGTGACTCTAGTGACCTCATGGGTAGAAGCCAGGACTGCACAGGATCCTGCGACCACGGGCCACCAACCCTGAGTGAACGGTGCACCCCAGCTGGGAAGCCCAAGTGGGTCACTAGCAACATGGCAGCATTTCTCAAATCGTGCCCCACAGCTTCTAAGCATGAGCCCTGGGGTGAGGGGGTCTGCACATACAGCCTCCTGCCCATCTCAGGGCAGCTGCTTTCCTTGGCTGCGGCACCACGTTACTTCATCCTAAAACAGTCTCTTGAAACCCAGTCCTGGACTCACACCGTCCTTGCACACTGAGACCTGCCGGAGAAGCTCCAAGGGTCTGGGGACACATTCACCCAAGACATCTTCAGGGAGCAGAGAATGCAGCCAACTGCCAGCGTCCAACAGTGTCAGAGTCCACAAGGACGAACTTCTCAACCAGTGAAACATGGGAGCCTGTGTGGGTGCCCAGCGTGTCCACAGCATCAGGGCTCTGATGCTCGGTAACACAATAATGTTATTTTTGAGATCTGTTCAGGTATAAAATGTGCGCACTCTCAGTCTTTAATATTAATAAGTCTTGTAACTAGCAGTTTCAAGCTCCGAATTCTTGAGCACAACTAGAAAGGGCACTTATCCTGAAAAATCTAATAAATTTACAGTTTTATATACTTCCTTCAATTGTAAAAGTCTTGTTCAATAAACTTTAAAATGCCACTATAGAGCAATAACACAGACAGTATAAACCCAGCCATGGGAAAGCTGTGCAACCAGAAATTGTTCCCCTTTCTGCTAGAGCAATAAAGTTTTATATGTTTGAACTGACTGTAAAAAGGTTTGAATGTTGGCGACTGGGGAATAATCTGTCTTCTTTATAGTTATTATCATATTTCCCACAAGACCCTTTGGTCTGTGTCAATCCTTCTTGTATATGACACCTTGTACTGTCAGCGAAACCAAGTCGACTTTACTTTTTTTTTTTAACTATAGGACTTGGATCTGTTTTCCTTCAGATTACAGCTAACAGGAATAAATTATTTCTGACAAGCATCTATTGCAGCATTTTACCAAATAAAGCCAGTTGTGAGCTGCTTTTCCAAGAGGGGGGCTCCTCCCTTCTCTTCCCGCTCTTTCTTTCCTGATTCAATGCAATTCAAGGCTGGGTAATTGGAGGAAATGCCAATAAAGAGATGTGCGGGCGAGCTGCTCAAGGGGCAGAGCCCGCTGGGCATGCTGGCTGTCCTCCTGGGTGGCACCAGGTATGTGTGGAGGCAGGGCTTGGGAGAGGGCAGGAGGAGCCAGCGTCACCCTCCCCACCTCCCACAGCACCCGTGGGCCTCCGCCTTGACCAGGCTGCAGGCCGTGTCCAGACTCAAGAGGTGGCTGGAGCTTCCTGTTTCTGTGATGCAGGCAGCGGGGCATCACCCGAGCTGTCACACGCACTTGGGCGAGTTTAGGCTCTCGGTAACAAGCACAGACGCATGTTATATGTGCGTGTGTGTACATGTGTGTGCATGTGTGTGCATGTGGAGGTGTCTTTTCCTCTCCCAGCACCACACACCACAGCTCAAAAACAGATACGTGGGCCTACGCGATGATCCTGTTCCCCACGAAACGGTCACGCCAAGTACTCTCTCCTCCCTTACCAGGCTACATCACCAACCCAAAGGCTTCACTGCCTTCCTACCATCAGCACAACAGGAAAAGGGCAGGGAAGAACAAGAGAGGACACCTAAAACCTCCAGGACTTCTTAAACCAGAGATGTCATATGGTTGAATACCAGTGGAACTAACTGTCTCTGCACACTCAAACAGCCAGCAGCTCTCCCAGACAACAGGACAGTCACATGAACACAGACAGGCACACACACACACACTCACACACAGGTGCGTGCGCATACACACAGGACATAACGCACGTGAGCACATGCACATGGGACATACACGTGGTATTGTATGTGGATGTGAGCACACACAGGACAAACATATGCATGTGAGCACATAGGCACACACACAAACACACGGGGCATGTACATGTATGTGAGTACACAACAGGACACAATTGTGCATGTAAGCACACGCACAGGACATACCCATGCAATGAGCACACAGGTGCACGCACGCGCGCACACACATGGGACATATGCATGCATGTGAGCACACACATAGATTCCTCTCAGTCAAGTCAAGATGAAGAGTTGACATCCGGTTAGGATGCAGCTCTGCTGTGGGAGAGAGCAGGCCAGTGTTGTCTACCACAATGAGGCAGTTGGCCTCTGAGGCTTGGGAAAGCCACCTGAGCTGTGAGCTCATGACCTGGCCACCTCATCTCCGTCAGCGCCCAAGGTCACCCCTAACGTCTGCTTGCCAGACAGCACACGCTCTAATCTCCACTGGCAGACATGGAGAAGTACCCTGGTGGTACCTGCTTCCTGGTCGCAAGAGAGGCCAGGAGCAGTGCAACCCTCCTCTCCCGGCATCCCCCGAACAGATGTGCCACACAAAGGCACCCTCAAGGCATCTCCTCGTTCCTAAGGGACAGCCGCCCTCTGGAAACCCACCTGCCCTGGTAAGAGATGAGCGCCCCCTCCAGGCCCTTCATGCACTGTGCGGTCAGTTCATGGATCACTTGCATCTCAGCAGGTCCTCGACGTGGACCAAAAGGTCTCAGTGTGGGTCCATCCATCATAGCACCATTCACAAAAGGGAAGTGGGCATTGTTTTAAAAAATGTTTTGGGCACATAACAGAGGTAGGAAAGCGGGCAAACACAAGTCTGCAACCCATGTAACATGTGTGATGCTTTCACAACCACACACAGCCCTCGAGGGCCGGGTCGGAGCCGGGAGCCCCGGAAGCACCACAGCTGCTGCCCCGTAGCATGGCTCCCAGGCTCCAGGACTAGAAATGCCACTGCCCCGCTTGATTTCTGTACTTCTTGTAAATTTCAAGCAAGTCCAGGTGGTGTCTTGGGGTTCTGAAACATGCCTTCCTGCGGGAGCCCAAAAGCAGCTGGCCTTTAGAAGGGCAAATTCAAAGGGGCTCTGCCAGGACTGCAGAAACCAGGAGCCCATGGTGGGGTTGCTGAGTGGGCACGGAGCAGAACAGCCCACCCATTGAGGCTGATAGTGTGGCGGCTCCTAGGCCCACAGACGCTCGCATAGCATGATTCTAGGAGGAACTCCAGTAAGGTACAAATGGAGCAGAAAAGGCAGATCAGGAGTCCCTGGTGCCACCACCTCCTACCACTTCTCAGCTGCAATTACCACCGCTACAGCTCAAGTATCACGCACAAACACCTAAAGTGCCATCCAACTGAAGTCTTGCTCCCTGGAATCCCTGAGTCCTGGAGCGCAACAGCCCCTCACAGGCCCTCAGGACCTGCACTGTCCTGCCGCTGCAGCAAGGGCAGGGTCCTCAGGGCCAGCTTTCCCAGCAGCCGCCAGCTTCGAGGGCAAGGTTGGGCAGATGGATGTCTGAGTGAGGAGCTCCAGATGGAGACCCAGGCAGCCCCGAAGCCAGGCTTCAGAGGAGCCATTTCCAACTAGATGAAGGCCAAAGAGGCCATTTACCAGGGTCCTCCACCCCTCAACTTCTGCGACTGTGGAACTCTGGAGAGGTCAGAGTCTGGTCTCCTGCCTGAGTGCCCAGGTTCCCCCAGACATTCTGCCAGGGCAGAGCCCTCACGGGCACAACCCCTGCATGTCAGACAAGGACAGCAGTGTCCCTAATGCACATTACGGTCTGGGAAGAACAGTGACAGCCCTGCTTTGATCCTCACGTGATTTTGCGTAGTCAGGCGAGCTGGGTGTGGACCCTTGCTGATGATTTGATGAGGGGCACCATCCTGGTGTTATGGACAAAGAAGCTAAATGGCCTGCTAACTAGCCGGGAGTTAGCTAGGGTCCCTACCGCCTGAGTCCCCAGGATTTACTAAGCACCTGTCTGGTCAGCACCAGGACAAGAGAGGTCATAGCACCCAACACAGGGGAAAAGCTCCTCACCAGGAGGGCACCTGTGGACTCTGCCCATCTCAGCTGCTGGCTGGGCCCTTCCCTCATCCCATCTGTGGCAGTCACTGTGCACCTGGCAGTCACTCCATCACCTGCCCAGCACACACCAAGCCAGACAGTCAGGTGACGATCCATCCAGCTCTGGCCAGCAGAGGAACAGCCAGGCCAAGCAGCAGGGAACCTTCAGGGTCACTAAGGAACCGAGTCCCACGAATGTCCCTCTCCCCCAGGTAACCGAAGCGCTCCTCTCCCTGGCCAGCACTCTGGTGCCTTCCACCCCATGGCCACCGACTCCGCATCCAGCAGGAGCCACCAAGCTCTCTACCGCACAAGCTGCTGATACAGCATTGTTAAGAACACGCCTGTCTCCACTGACGTCCGCACACGCACTTCCCTACAGGAGAAAGCCACACACGCACACCCTCAGGGGGCCGGCGACAGCCCCGGCACCCACAGTCGGCATGCCAAGGGTTAAGCACACCCTGTGGGGAGCATCTCTGTTCCGGCATGTCGCGAAAGCCCATTACCTCCCGCCACATTACCTCATTCATTTCTTATACGCGGATGGTTTATTTTCCCATGAGCACCCTGGCTCCAGTATTAAGTCCCCTCCTTCGCCTCTATTTCTCTATCCATCACATTTAACACTCTGACAGTAACAGTCTATAATGTTTCTATTCTACAAAACCGCTCTGTCAACTCCGGGCTTCCAGAGCAGCAACTGAGGAAAATAAATAACATCAACGCCGGGGACGACAGCATCACGGCTCCCTTCTGCTGGGCTTTTTCATTTTATATTATTCTACAAAGAGAGAAAAAATAAAGGGGACGAGGGGCAGTGGGAGCAGAGCACAGCATCTTCCCTCCTGCTCTGCAGATGCACGACGGGCCCAAAGGGATAGTCCAGGCATGGTGGTCCCTCTCTGGGCGTCCCCGCCACATCTCCCTCGGCGTCCTTGGTGTTATAGTCATGACTGGCACTCCCCTGTGCTCCCTGCGCACGCCGCACAAGAGGCCGCAGCCGCTCAGGGCAGGGCTCACAGTGCTGCCTGCTCTTACGGAGTAGGAGAGCAGAGAGGAGGTGGCAGCTGCTCTCGGGGAGACTGTGGGGAGCAGAGACCCTGGGACCCCACAGCAGGCAGGGAGACAGGAAGACATTCAATGCTGGAAAACCACAGAGGGCTCCGGGAAGCTGCCTGCCCAGGGCGGGCTCCACGAAGGCAGTTCTTATTTTCATCATTTTGGAACGTAATCTTTTAAACACCTGTTGTATTTCCATCTAGCTTCTTTTAGAAATGTCTAGATACAACAGATAGGTACAACCTGGGACATCATCTGTCCACTTCCTGTGACTTGGATCATTCATCAGAGCAAACACTGCCTCACCCAGGCGTGTGGGACACGCATGCCACGGGTCTTTCAATGGTCTGGTCTCCTTCCCTTCTGCTGTCCTGCAGATCTGGGCAAGGGCAGCACCACTGAGAATGCAGGCTGTGAAACCACATCGCGGAAGCCACACCTGGCTGTTTCCTGGCCATAGGACCCTGAGCGCTCAGGGCATGTCCTCAACTATAAAAATGCAGACAAGAGGGGTAGCGAAGGTCACCTGCATTTAGGTGCAAATGCCTCTCTGCATTTGGGACAGCTCTGCCTTCATAGGCACTCCATAGACATCGCTGATCACCATGCCCAGGCACAGCCAGGAAATCAAATAACCACAGAGCGAAGCAGGAGTAAAAGGGGCTGGTGGGCTGCTTGGGAGTGTGATGCTCAGCTGCCCAGGCTTCCGTTAGAGACCCCAGAGCTAATGTGCAGACTCCAGGGGTCACAGGGGATGCAGACCCTGGGGGGTGGGACACAGCTGTAGAGACAAGTCCAGGATGAGGAAGGAATGCAGGGGCGAGGAACCAAAGAACAACCAGAGGCCTCTCCCCAGACACCCACAAGCATTCCAGGGAACTCCTGCTCTCACCCCGGGCCACGGAACTGTCCAGCCCAGGGGGAGACCCACTCATGCCCATACCCCCAACCCACACAAGGGAGGAACTGTACCTAGAAGCCCAGGGACACATCACAAAGCCTCAGAACAGCGCAGATCCCAGCCACTTGGAAAGACCACATGGGACATGGCAGGGCTGACCCCAGAGGCAAGGAGGAATTGGTTCCTATGTTCCACTGCCTCTGTGGTCCAGCTCCAATATCACAAACCATCCAGCCCTCGCAAGCCAGCGTCACCTCTCTTTTAGGAACTATTCTCCTTGGTGGGGGGAGATAACATAAGGAACCCAGCACCGTTAAGTGACATTATTTCATTATTTTAAACTACCGTGATTGGGGGGCTGGAGCGGTGGCTCAGCGGTTACGGAGCTTGCCCAGCATGCGCAAGCACACAAGTTCAAACCCCAGCACCATGTGAAGTCTTGGAGCACAACAGCCACATAAAAAACTAAATAAAAATTATTTCTCTCTTTCTCTCTCTCTCTCTTAAAAAAAAAATACCATGATTGCTGCTCATAGCACACCTTGACACCTTAATTCTTCTACTTTGGTGACAGAAGGCAAGGTGACCTCATGGCACCACACGGCTAAAGGAGTCCCCTAGGAATGTGCTTTGCATGTCAGAGTACTGCTAGTTATAAAGAAGGGGTTGGTGGGAGATGCACAGGCAGGCTCGGTTCCAGTACGCGCAGTGGACAGAGGGGCACGTGAACACATGGTCCTCGCTGAGGGCAGAAGTAAGGGTGCAGAGGCAAGGTGGGTGCTGGTTGGTGTGCCAGGCATTTCACCATAGGGACACAGCACGAGGTGGAAGGGTCCAAGGAGAGGCCGGATGGAGCGCTGGCACTGGGGACCGGGGCCTTCGCCTAGTGAGGGTCCAAGCCCTTGTGCTGCCCACTTAGGGCAAGTTAACTGACTCACTTACCGGTCAGCATATCAGGACTCCCTTATGATATGCTCAACATAAGAGAGAACTATAAGCATATCAGGGCACATGGTGTTATTAAAGCATATGATGAATGCAAATAACTGCTCAGCTAATATCAGCAATTACCATCATAGTCCATCACCCAACCTAAGGTGGGCGATACGATCCCCTCTCAGTAGAGAGGGAACCGACACAGGAAAAGTTAGGTAACCTGCCTGAAGGCATGAGGAGCAAAGAGAACACAAGTTCAGGTCATTCTGACCCCCCAGCCCAAGTTCCTTCCTGCTATAAATTTTTTTCTGGTCTACTCTTACTCAACAAACTCTGGTCTCCTGCCAAAAAGAAGGTCTTGGAGAACTAGTGGGTTCAGCTAAGAGCTGGCCGAAGGTGGAGCCTGCTTGAGCAGACAGACTGGAGAGAAACTGGGCGGCAGGAGGCCAGAGAGCTGAGGGCTAGGGCTGGGTGCAGCTGGCAGGGAACTCACCCATGGAGGCCCTCGCTCCATCCACAGCACCAGGAAGCAAAATCAACAATGACTCAAAAGATTTTACAGTGTTCACTGAAGCCAAAGTTCTCTCCCAGTCTGAAAGGAGCTCCCCTCGACTGGCACCCCAACCATCTGCCTTCCATTGCTCCTATCAGAACCAAACTGTTCTCCCAGGTAAGCAGGTCGCATAGCCCGTGGATGATACACCTGAGAAAGGTGGACGCAAGGCCACGTGAGGCCCAGTGAAGGACCAGAGGCAGGAGGATGCAAGGCCACATGAGACTCAGGGAAAATCCTGCCAGGACTGGAATGACCAACAGTGTTGTATGGGAAGGACAGGTAGCAAGGGGAAGAGACAATCCTCAAAGGCCTGAGAAAGCCACACAGCTCTTAGGAGCCATGTAGCTCAGCATTTTCAGCACAGGATGAGGGACAGTGAGAGCACAGACCTATGAGGTGGTCAAGGCTGGCCCAAGGGCCAGGTGATCAAGACGTGGAGGTCAGGCCTCATGCTAAAGACTTCAGCTTGTGTCCACCCCTCGGACATCCTCAGTGGTGTCAGACCAAGGACAGCCCAGAGGCAGGGCTCCGAGCAGGACACTCCATCACCCCTTCTCTCCCATTGGAGGAAGTACAGGGGCCTTCACAAAGGTGACTTCGACGGGTGAAAGTGACATCTTATGGGGATAATCTAAATTGGTTTAAATCTTGAGATAATTTGCACGCCTCAGGTCTTGGACCATTGTTAATACTAAAATCACTCATGACACACTTCTCTCAGCCCATCAGGGCATGTGGTTCGAGATCTGGGGCTGCTGCTGTGATGCGGAGAATTCTGCGAAAGCAGAAGGTAAGACGTCTTGCACGTTAAGCACATCCCAGCTGCAGCAGAGGGACAGGCCACCTGCAGACAGCGGGTCACGGCACAGCTGTCTGGGTAAGGGGAGAGGTGCATTGAGAGGAGGTGGGCTGTGTTAGCTTGGTGTTCTTTCATCGGGCACAGATTCTGGAATAGAACACCCAATAGGTGCTTGCTGGTGGAACCAACACAGGTCGATTAACACTGATGGAGAGGAAGAGGGGTACCTGAAGTTTCTGGATGGGGTGGATGCAGGAGAGAAAGAATGCAGGAGGGGGGAGCTGCCCTGGGCAGGGGATTGGTGAGGTCTGCCCTGGATTGGCTGGGTGACCAGGGTCTGGACATGCAGATGCCTGCCTGAGACTCACAGAGCTGGTCTGGGCTGAAAATACAGGTTTTAATTTGCCATTTGTTAAATACTACTGGCCCTGTCCTCGGAGAGATCATGCAGGATTGTGAGCTGCGGGTGTCTGGGTGACAGAGGAAGGCATAGGAGTGCGGGGCAGTGCTGCAGTGGTGGGCTAAGCAAGAGCCACCCGAGGAGCCACCAGGATAGAGATGGGAGACGCTGACAGACCATGAGCCCGGAAGACAGGCTGGACAGGTCAGTGGAGGAGCTTGTACTCGGGGGCAGGATGTGGCCTCAGCAGAAGCAAAGCAGCTTCTAGAAGGTGGCCAAAGGAAGCAGGACATGTCTTCTGTGACACCTGCAGTCTACCTGAAGACTTCGTGAAGGTGGGACCTCGGTCAGGAGGCACAGAGGTTAGGGTGGAAATTTTCATATGAAATCAGAACAGGCGGCTAGAGCGGTGGCGCAGTGGTTGGAATGCTAACCTGTCATGTGCAAGGACCCAGGCTCAAACCCCTGCACCACATACACAACTAAGTGTCAGAGAAACAAAGGCCAGACGGAAAAATAAATAAAATTGATTTTTGTCTCTCTCTCTCTTTAAAAAAACAAAAAATCAAACAAGACATGATCATGATCAGTGAAAGGGCCAGACTGAGACGTATCCTAAGTCATCAGAGTGGCAGACAGGGGCACACACCTGTGCTTAGGGGCACTTTGCTGAAAGGCTGGAGGCAGGGCTTTGGAGCAGCAGAACACACTCCAGGAGTCCGTGCAGTGGGCTTCATTGGCCAACTGAAGAGAGCCAAGGTGCACAGAGGCTGCAGGGGACATGAGCGTGCGGAGCGAGAGCCAGAACAGCAGTCACGGGCTCAGGCTTTGCACTGCAAGTAAGGCAGCTCTAGGTAGAGGCCAAAAGGCAGCGGAGGAGGAGGCAGAAGGCTGGGCTCTGCAGCAGCATGACGGGAGGCACCTCTGTCGCACTTGGCCATGAAGAACCGTGCCATGCTGCCCTGGGTCCACAGGACAAGAGCTGCCCTGACACAGCTCCCTGGTGCCCACAGGGCCCACCAGGGATCAGGTAAAGGCCGTCTGCTTCCAGCTTCCTGCCTTCCCAGCAGCGAGCAGGGCGCCGGGGCCAGGTGGGAGCCAGTGATCTCCACCCTGCTCTACTGTGCCCGCAGCTCGAATTTGGCACAGCAAGTGATTCCCAAGGCTCCCACACGCAGTCCTCTTGCAGAGGCTTCCAGGACACACACTGCACAGGCCAGCAGGGACCTCAGCAAGGTCTGCCCAGGCACAGCTCCGCAGAGGAGCAGCCATCGGCCACGCTCACGGAAGTCCTGCACTGTGGCAGAGAACCCAGTCCAGGTTCAGTCCTCACTTTCAGCTAAGTCTCACCCTTAGGGAGGTGACTGCAACCCTCCGTGCCTTGATTCCTAACGTGCAATCAGAACCTGATAAAAACGGCCCCCACCATGTGAAGATTAGCTGCATAAGGCTCTGGAAAGCTTTTCATTTTCAGGTTGTTTTTAAACAGGTGCTACATTCACAATACAGATCACACTCACAATAAACCCATTATGATCACTGTGCACCACCAGTCTCCACCCTCCCTATTCCCAGCACACCTGGCCTCCACAGATAACACCTCTGTTCATTTTTTGTTTATCTTTCTGTGTTTCTTGAAAGGGGCCTCAAGTGTGTGATCGTCCCTGTGATGGGAACCAGAAGGGGCGGTGAACAGGGTGCTCTCACCTGGGCCCACCTCCCTGTGGGAACCCACCCATCACCCCAGCTCCTGCACATTCTCCCCATCCATTCCTTCACCCAGCCAACATCTGTCCTGCTGAACTCAGCACACCAGCACCACGTAGCAACACTGACGTGCGTCTGTAACACTGTCTGGCTCCCACCTCCCTCCTGTCCCTGCACCCCCACTTCCTGTCCTTCGATTCCGCCCAGGCGTGAGCCACTCGAGGCTGGTGGCTGTCATCTTGGTGCTTCCCAAGGGTACTGTCTGGTATGCATGGTGCGGGAGGTCGATGTGCCAACACGCCCGCTGGAGCTGCTCACGGGCAAGTCCCCTCAAGAGCGGTGCAGTGTGGGTCAGGACACCTGGGTCTGCTGCCTTCTGTCTGTCCTGTAGAGAAGCCACACTCCCTGCAGGATGAGCAGGGAGGGTGTGGCCAGGTGGATGGAGAGGGCCCGAGTCCAGGCTCTCGCTTGGCCAGCAGAGGTGGTAGAGCAGGAGGGGCAATGGAAGGGAGGTCAGAACGCGAGTCACGAGGACCCTGGAGAAGTCCTCCCTGCGACTGTTCAGGCCCTGATCTCAGGTCTGGTTCACAAGGTCGGGATGTCACATGCCAGAACCACTGGCTACTCAAAGCTTCAATCTTCACCTCTGATGCCTCATGCCCACCCCTGAGCTGCCCTGCAGATCCCGCATTCCTAGTGTCCCTCCTTACTTGGGCATCAGGGGCTCTGCGATCTGGACCTGCAGAGCAGGTGGCCTTTCTGTGTCTCCGAGGCTTCATACGCTCAACAGGGGCAGGACTTCCTGCTCTACCTCCTGTAGGATACCCATGAGAATCAAGGGGCTCTGCATATGTCAAATGCCACCAAGCAGAACCTACTGCTACGGCTGGAGTACTGGCTCTCCTTGCACGCTTCACGGTCACTTCCCAGACTGAGAGGTCTTCCCAGCCCCTTTCCAGCAGGACTGATGGCCACGTGGAGAAAATAAATGTTAAGGGTTCGTTTCAAATGAAGCAGAATTCCTCAGATGCCTTCCCCACCAACGCCCTCCTGTCCGTCCGTCTGCCTGGTAAGGCATCTTTCCCACAGCTTCCCTCTCCAAGCTGCGGCCCGCATCCGAGGAGGAGATGATAACCCATAATGAAAACCTGCGGCCTGCAGACGCAGGAGCACGGGAGCGCAGAGGGAGGCCGCGGAGGAGCCGGTCAGGATCATGTAATCAGAAGGGTTATCTAATGCGAGCTTCATTCTAATTGAGTCAGTACCATATGTCACCCTGCAATAACATCCCAAGCAGCATGCAACTGAATACATATTTAATTCACATAATGGGTACAGCAGTAGAAGTAATCAAGGCAGTTTGCCATAAGCCATAAAGAAATGTAGCTTGTTCCTATCAAGAAACATTTGGCACTTAGGGAGAGAACTGTATCTCCAGAGCGAGGGAACTGCTATACCAC